>JASVEL010009370.1:0-125334 GCA_032618575.1 Nicotiana noctiflora
GCCCAAGAACCTCCAAAGTCATTAAAACAGTCACGGAACATGTCCTCCAATATCTGGATAGTACGCTCGGACTACCCGTCCGTCTGAGGATGAAACGCTGTGCTAAACTCCACCAGTGTACCCAAATCCCGCTGAAAAGTCCTTCAAAACTGGGAGGTGAACTGATTACCCCTATATGAGATAATTGAAACTAGGACCCCATGCAACCGAATAATCTCCCGGATAAAAATCCCAGTCAGCCGCTCTGAATAACAGGTATTACATACCGGAATAAAGTGCGCAGATTTGGTCAGATCCACAATTACCCAAATCGAATCAAACTTCCTCGAGGTTCGAGGGAGACCACTCACAAAATCCATAGTAATCATCTCCCGCTTCCACTTTAGAATATCCATCCGTTGAAGTGCACCAACCGGCCTCTGATGCACATATTTCACCTGCTGACTGTTGAGATACCGAGCCATATAACCCACAATATCTTTTTTTATTCTCCCCCACCAGTAGTGCTACCTCAAATCCCGATACATCTTCGCGGCACTCGAATCAATGGAATACAGTGAGGTGTGGGTATCCTCTAATATCAACTCTTGAAGCCCATCCATATTGGGCATGCAAATTCGGCCATGCATCCTCAACACGCCATCATCATCAAAAGTCACATCTCTGGCCTTACCATGTTGGACCATGTGCTTAAGGACAAGCAAATAAGGATCATCATACTGGCGCTCTCTAACGCAGTCATACAAGGATGACCGAGAAACTACACAAGCCAACACACGATTAGGCTCCGAAATATCTAACATCACCATCCGATTGGCCAAACCCTGGACATCAGCTGCAAAGGGCCTCTCCCCAACTGGAATGTACGCCAAACTACCCATACTAACCGCCTTCTGGCTAAAAGCATCAGCCACTACATTGGCCTTCCCCAAATGATACAGAATGGTAATATCATAATATTTTACCAACTCAAGCCACCTCCACTGCCTCAAATTAAGATCCTTCTACTTGAACAAATGCTGAAGACTGCGGTGATCGGTGAATACCTCACAAGATACTCCATATAAGTAGTGCCTCCAAATCTTCAAAGCATGCACTATAGCAGCCAACTCCAAATCAGGTATGGGGTAGTTTTTCTCATGGGGCTTCAACTGACGAGAAGCATATGTAATAACCCTACCCTGCTACATCAATACATATCCGATCCCAACTCTTGAAGCATCTTAAAATATAGTGTAAGAACCTAAAGCTAATGGTAGAGCCAATACTGAAGCTGTGGTCAAAGCTATCTTGAGCTTTTGAAAGCTCTCCTCCCACTCGTACGACCATACAAATAGTGCACCTTTCTGCATCAACTTGTTCAAGGGCTAAGAAATATATGAAAAACCCTTGATGAACCATCGATAATAACCTACCAAACAGAGAAAACTTCAAATTTCCATAGCTGAGAACGGTCTAGGCCAACTCTGAACCACCTCTAATTTCTTTGGATCAACCTGAATACCATCGCTGGACACCACGTGCCCCAGGAAAGCCACAGAACCAAGCAAAAACTCACACTTGGAAAACTTTGCATCAAGCTTCTCCTCTCTCAATCTCTGTAATACCAATCTCAAATGTTGTGCGTGCTCCTCCTGGCTACGTAAGTACACCAGGATGTCATGAAGTGCATAAATGCTGCTGGGCATTAGTCAGCCTAAAGGACATAACCAGAAACTCATAGTGCCTATATCTAGTACTGAAAGTAGACTTCATAATATCTGAATCCCTAATCTTCAGCTGGTGATAGCCTGAACGGAGAACAATTTTGGAAATACCCTTGACCCTTGAAGCTGGTCAAAGAAATCATCAATACGAGGTAGGGGACACTTGTTCTTCAATGTCACTTTGTTCAGTTGCATGTAGTCAATGAACATTCTCATTGTTGCATCCTTGTTCTTCACAAATAGGACTGATGCACCCTACAATGACACACTCAGACATACAAACCCCTTATCTAGGAGTTCCTGAAGCTGATCTTTAATTATTTCAACTCCGCTGGTGCCATACAATATAGAGAAATGGAAATGGTCTAAGTGCCCGGCACCAGGTCAAAATCAACATCCCTATCCAGCGGCATGCCTGACAGGTCTGCTGGTAACACATCAGGGAAATCCCTTACAACGGGAAAATAATCAAGACTAGGAGTCTCAACTCCAACACCTCTCACAAAAACCAAATATGATAGACAACCTTTCCCAACCATCCGGTGGGCCTTTGGGAAAGAAATCATCCTGCTAGGAATGTAGTCAGTCATCCTCTAGGCGAGCTGACTGAGGAGGCTTGAAGGAACGACCTCTACCATGTTGGAACTGGCCACTAGATGGAGCACCACTGAAACTGCCTGAACCTCAAGGACTCTTGGCCTCCCTTTCCTCACGCTCCCTATAGTGAACCATCTCAATATCAAGAGCAATGTCAACTACCACCTCAAATGAGGCACCCAAAACTCTCTCTGGTCATTAAAATACAAAGTGAATAATTGAGGCCATCCACGAACTTCCTAATCCTCTCGCGATCTGTCGGGATCATCCAAGTAGCATGACAAGTTAGCTTCGAAAATCTCATCTCGTACTAGGTCACAGACATGTCCCCTTGAGTCAACCACTCAAACTAATGATGCATCTCCTCCCTGCAAGACTGCGGTACGTACTTCTCCAGAAAGAGGGTGGAGAACTGCTGCCATGTAAGGTGCGCTGCACCAACAGGCCTACGCCTCTCAAAATCCCCCCACCAGGTAAATACAGCCCCTGAGAAATGGAAAGTAGTAAAAGCCACTCCACTCTACTCCAAAATCCATGCGGTGCGAAGCATACACTGAACCTTATTAAGAAATCCCTGGGCATTCTCGCCTTCAGCTCCATTAAATGTCGAAGACCGGAGCCTACCGATACTCTCAAGATGACGCTGCTCATCGTCTGGCATAGTTGGAATCACATAGTCTGGAACTGGTGCAACCAAATGAGTTGAGGCTGCTCTCGGTATTTGCAATCCCTGAACAACCTGCTCAGGCATGCGAACAGGGGGTGGGGGGTCTGACTGCCTCCCTCATCCTGCGAAGTAGCTACTGTAGTAGTGGCTGAGACTACATGATCTTGGCCAGTGCAAACTGATAGTATCTAAGACAAGGCCTCATGGAGACCCAGAATCACAATGGGTACTGCTGGTGCCAGCACAAGTGCTGCTGGAGCATCTACAGCTGGAGGCTGGTCCTGAATTGGGGCAGTTGGTGGGTCAACAAGTGCTGCCCTCACTGCTCTGCCTTGACTATGACCACGACTGCATCCACGACCTCTAGTAAGTGGTACTGGTGGTCGTTCGTCACGTCCGGTAGCAAGAGTCCTCGCCATCTGCGAGAGATTAGAATACAGAAGTTTAGTTGTCGAACCAACAAAGTCCCACAAGAAGAATTTCAAGAATATGAAGTTTTTCCTAAAGGTTCTGGAGCATCTCGAGGATAAATATAGACATCTTTGTTCTGATCCGCGAGATTTTACTCAACCAGCTCATGATTTGTGGGACCAAGTAACCTAGGCTGTGATAGCAACTTTTCGCTATCCAACCTAAGTCATGATAGAGCCCAACACATTTGTCATGACCCTATTTCACGAATCATGAATACGTCATGACGGCACCCATTCTTCGTGACTAGGTAAGCCTAACACAATGCGGAATATACACTTTCATTAAAGAAAAGAAAAGATAACAATAGAATGACGTAAAAGAATGTAACAAGTGCCGCTCGGTACATACACTTCGCCAAATACTAGAAGAAACACAACTACCAAGACCCGAAAACTCACGAGCAACACAGACTAAGAAAGAGTACAACTGTGGCTCTATATATCAAGAGTGTCTACACAACAAAAATAAAGAAACAACTGATGTCTCTAAGACGAATAGAAGAAGACCCTCCGAATCTGCGGACGTAGAAGATCATACCTCGAGTCTCCCGAAGTGCTGCTAGATCACCCGTAGTGCGCCTGATCGGATGTACCTGGATATGCACAACAAAAGTGTGCAGAATAGTAGCATGAGTACACCACGGCGGTACTCAATAAGTTCCAAACCTAACCTCGATGGAGTAGTGACGAGGAAGGCTAGGGCCCTACCGAGAAATAATAAAAATAATGATAATAATAATATTAAGCAGTTCAAATAAGAAGAAGACTAAAATAACAGCAATGAGGTAAATACTACAACCGTTTACAATTAAGCTAACAAGGAGAATCCACACAACAATGTACAAATCAACAAGTCCGGGATCTCCGGGAATTGAACCCGCAGTCCCTCTCTGTACTCAGCAACTCTAGATCTCCGGGAATCTAACCCGCAGTCCATATATCAGTCTCACAGGATCTCCGGGAATTGAACCCGCAATCCATTATCTCAGTTTCATAGGATCTCCGGGAATTGAACTCGCAGTCGATATATCAGTATCTCTGGATCTCCGGGAATTGAACCCGCAGTCCGTATCTCAATATCTTAGGATCTCTAGGAATTGAACCCGCAGTCCGTATCTCAATATCTCAGGATCTCCGGGAATTGAACCCGCAGTCCTTTACCTCAATAGCATCGGATCTTCGGGAATTGAACCCCTAGTCCCCAAACACAAACACAATAAATAAGATGAAAAACATAGAGAAATATGAAATACATAGCTACAAATTACACCAAATCTAATCTCAACAAGTTCCAGGAAGTTCAATTAAGACAAGTAGGCACTTCGACAGATAATCCTATATAATCATGCTTCTCTAACTATCACCAGATAAATATTACAATTGAATCAATTAAATAACAAGGTTATCACGATTTGAACAGTTCAAGTAAGGTGGTTTTTCAACAATCTGCGAAGTAAATGCCCATCACCTCGCGTACAAGGCATTTAAATCAACATATATATATATATATATATATATATATATATATATATATATATATATATATATATATATATATATATATATATATATATATATATATATATATATATATATCCTAGGGGAGAAGGTTCCCCCACGCAAGGTTAGACAAGTCACTTACCTCAATTCCGGTACAAAACCGCTAAGAAACGACTCCCTTGCCACGAGTATCCGACTCCGAGTGGGCCAAATCTGGTCAAACCAATTACACAGTGTAAATGACATCGCAAGTAACTAATTACAATGATAAAATTAAAGTTACGACGCAAAAGTAGGTGAAATGACCCAAATACCCCTACAGTCATCGGCTTAGAATCGAAATACTTTTACGTTTTCAGAACCCTCGTACTCTCACGAGTCTAACCATATAAAATTTATCGAAGTCGGAGTTTGTTTGCCCCTCCAAATCATCAAAGTTTCTTCTATGAAACTACCCCAATTGTACACCCCAAATCCGAAATTAAAGGAAGAAATTGAGTTTAGACTAGTGAATAATGATCACAAAGGTTTAAGAAATCATTACCCAACAGTTGTCTCTAAAAAGCACACGAAAAATCACTCAAAAACGAGCTCCCTAGCTTGAGTTTTTGCAAAAATGGTGAAACCGTCGCGGATGAAATTTTATATATTGGTTCTGTCTGCCCAGTGGTTTACTCTATGCGATCGCATGACCTTTGTTGCGATCGCATAACATAATTTTTCTACCTCACAAATTTACATTATGTGATCGCATAGACCACAGTGCAATCGCATAACTCATCCAAATAAACTTATGCGATCGCACACCCTGCTCCGCGACCGCATAGAACAAAATACAGGACATGGGACCCCTAACCATTCCACTATTCGATTGCATAGACCCCTTTGCGATCGTAGAGCACAATCATCCAAAGCTATGCGATTGCATAGCCCTTTCCGCGATCACATAGATCAATTTTTGAGCCTCACCCCAAGCCTTCTATGCGATCGCATCACCTATTGCGATCGCATAGAGCAACTTTCTACAACACTTATGACAGCAAAACTGACTTGTTCTTCAACTAGAAATGGTCCATTTGACCCCCGGTAACACCCCCGAGGCCCCCAGAACCTCAACCAAAACTACCAACCTACTCCAAATCATGATACGAACTTGTTCCAATCATAAAAACATATCATTAAACACAAAAATCATTAAATTATAGCGGATTCAAGCCTAAGTTTCAACAAAAACTTCAGAAACCTACATGATATCAAAAACCCAACCAAACGATGTCCGAATCACTTGAAAATTTGTAGACATATCCAAAATCACCTAACGAAGCTACTGCAACTGTTTGAATTCTATTCCGACTCTCAGGTCAAAATCTCACCTATCGATCGGATTTCCAAAAATTCCAAACTTCTGCATTTCAAGCTTAAATGAGCTATATACCTCCAAAATACATCCCGAATGTGCTCCCAACCGTGAAATCACCTAGCGGAGCTAACAGAACTATTGGATTTCTGTTTTGAGATCGTCTTAACATTGTTCAAAATACGGGTCATTTTTAACTATAAATCTCTCATATAAGGACTAAGTGTCCCAAAACACTCCAAATTCTAGAACCGAACCTCCCGGCAAACCAGAATAGCAGAAATAAACTTAGGGGAAACAATTAATTGGGGATCAAGGCGATATTTCAAAAACGACCGGCCGGGTCATTACATCTTCCCATGCTTAAAGATTCATTCATCCTCAAACGAGCATAGAAAACATACCTGAAGTGGTGAAGAGATGAGGGTACTGGCTGCGCATATCCTTCTCGGTCTCCCAAGTTGCCTACTCAATCGGATGACCCCGCCACTGGACCTTCACTGAAGCGATGTTCTTTGATCTTAGCTTTATGATTTGCTTGTCCAAAATGGCCACTGGCTCCTCAACATAAGACAGATCCTCATCTAGCTGAACAAAAGTGAAATCCAACACGTGCGACGGGTCACCATGGTATATACGGAGCATAGAGACATGAAATACGGGATGGACTCCGGCTAGGCTGGGAGGTAAGGCCAGCTCATAAGCAACATCCCCAATATGTCTCAAAATCTCAAAAGGGCCAATGAATCTCGGACTCAGCTTCCCCTTCTTCCCAAACCTCATGACGCCCTTCATGGGCGAGACCCAAAGTAGAACCCGCTCGCCAACCATAAAAGCCACATCGCAGACCTTCTTGTTCGCATAACTCTTCTATCTAGACTAGGATGCACGGAGTCTATCTTGAATCACCTTGACCTTGTCCATTGCATCCTGGACCATCTCAGTACCTAGCAGCCTGGCCTCGCCCGGCTCGAACCAACCCACGGGGGACCTGCACCTCCTACCATATAGGGCCTCATACGGTGCCATCTGAATGCTGGACAGATAGCTATTATTATAAGCAAACTCTGCCAGTGGCAAGAAATGATCCCATGAACCTCCAAACTCAATCACGTATGCACGAAGCATATCCTCCAAAATCTGAATAGTGCGCTCAGATTGGCCATCCGTCGGGGGGTGAAACGCTGTGCTAAGCTCCACCCGAGTGCCTAACTCCTGCTGCACGGCTCTCTAGAACAATGAAGTGTACTGAGTGACTCTGTCTAAAATGATGGAAACTGGAATACCATGCAGCCGGACTATCTCCCTGATGTAGATCTCTGCCAGCCGCTCTGATGAGTAAGTGGTGCACACAGGTATGAAATAGGCGGACTTGGTCAGCCGATCTATAATGACCCAAATGGAATCAAACTTCCTCATAGTCCGTGGAAGTCCAGATACGAAGTCCATGGTGATGCGCTCCCATTTCCACTCTGGAATCTCAATCTGCTGCATTAACCCACCCGTACGCCGATGCTCATACTTCACCTGCTGGCAGTTGAGGCACCTAGAAACATAGTCAACTATATTCCTCTTCATCTGCGTCCACCAGTAATGTTGCCTCAAGTCCTGATACATACCGCGAGCTATCGGCCTCTGCTAGAATCAGCTCTCGAATATCATCTACATTAGGCACACAAATATGCCCCTGCATCCTCATCACTCTGTCATCCCCAATGGTGACATCTTAGGCATCACCACACCGAACCTTGTCCTGAAGATACTACAAATAAGGGTCATCAAACTACCGCTCTCTGATGCGATCGAATATAGAAGACCGACAAACCACACAAGCCAGAACCCGGCTGGGCTCTGAAGGTCCAATCTAACAAACTGCCTGGCCAAAGCCTGAACATCCATCACCATAGGTCTCTATGAAGCTAGTAGATATGCCAAACTCCCCAACCTCTTCGCCCAACGACTTAAGGCATCGACAACCACATTGGCCTTGCCCGGGTGATAAAGAATGGTAATATCATAGTCCTTCAGCAGCTCCAACCATCGCTTCTGATGCATGTTCAGGTCCTTTTGCTTAAGTAAGTGCTGCAAGCTCCGATGATCAGTGTAAATCTCACAAGGAAACCTATACAAATAATGATGCCAAATCTTCAAGGCGTGAACAATGGCAGCTAGCTCAAGATTGTGGACATGGTAGTTCTTTTCATGAACCTTCAGCTGTCGGGACGCGTAGGCAATCACTCTACCATCATGCATCAATACTGTACCAAGTCCAACCTGCGAGGCATCACAATATACCGTATAGGACATCGAACCAGTAGGCAACATCAAGATAGGGGCCAAAGTCAAAGCTGTCTAGAGCTTTTGAAAGCTTGCCTTACGTTCCTCTGTCCACTGAAAAGGGGGACCCTTTTGGGTCAATCTGGTCATAGGTGCTGCGATCGAGGAGAACCCCTCTATGAAATGATGGTAATAACCCTCCAGATCAAGGAAGCTATGAATCTCAGTAGCTGAGGAGGGCCTAGGACAACTCTGCACGGCCTCCACCTTCCTCGGATCCACTCGAATACCCTCTCTCGACATCACATGGCCCAGAAATGCCACCGAACTCACCTAACATTCACATTTAGAGAACTGTGCATATAATTGCTTCTACCTCAAGTATGAAGCACTATCCTCAGGTGTTACTCGTGCTCTTCCCGACTCCGGGAATATACCAAAATATCATCAATTCAAACAATCACGAACAAGTCAAGGTATGACCTGAATACACTGTGCATCAAATGCATAAAAGCTGTTGGGGCATTAGTCAGCCCGAAAGACATAACGAGAAACTCGTAGTGACCATACCGAGTCCTGAAGGCAGTCTTCGGGATATTTGGCTCTCGAATCTTCAACTGATGATAACCAGAGTGTAAAATAAATCTTGGAGAGCACCTATGTGCCCTGTAGCTGGTCAAATAAGTCATCAATATGTGGCAAAGGATAATGGTTCTTCACTATAACTTTGTTCAACTGCTGATAGTCAATACACATACGCATAGAACCATCATTTTTCTTCACAAACAACACAGGAGCACTCCAAGGCGAAACACTAGGTCGAATGAAACCCTTACCCAACAACTCCTGTAACTGATTCTTCAACTCCTTCAACTCAGGAGGAGCCATGCGGTACGGAGGAATAGAAATGGGCTGAGTGCCCAGCAATAAGTCAATACCAAAATCGATATCTCTGTCGGGCGGTATGCCCGGGAGATCGGCCGGAAATACATCCGAGATATCACATACCATTGGAACGGAATCAATAGAAGGAGTGTCAACACTGACATCCCTCACATAAGCTAGATAAGCTGCACACCCCTTCTCAACCATACGCTGGGCTTTGAGAAAGGAAATAACACGGCTGGGGGTGTGATCTAGAGTACCATTCCACTCAATACGTCGAATGCCTAGCATAGCTAGCATCACGGTCTTGGCGTGACAATCAAGAATAGCATAGTGGGGCTCAACCAGTCCATACTCAGAATTATATCAAAATCAACCATACCGAGCAATAAAATATCAGCTCTTAGTCTCAAAACCACAAATAGTGACCAAACACAACCGATACACACGGTCCACAACCAAATAATCTCCCACCGGAGTAGAGACAAAAATGGGGGCACTCAAAGAATCGCGAGGAACACCCAGATGTGAAGCAAAATAAGAGGACACATATGAAAAAGTAGAACCAGGATTGAATAGAACCGATGCCTCTCTATGACTAACCAAGATAATACTTGTGATAACAAAATCAGAGGCGACAGCTACAGCGCGATCAGGAATAGCATAAAATCTTACCTGACCCCTCTCTTGAGGGAGGCCTCTGGCACCCTGATCCCCGCCCCTAGCTGGCTTGGCAGCTGGGGCTGGAACGATAGACTGCTGACCCTGTGAACCACGCTGAGGCTACGAAGTCTGTAGAGGTGCTCCGTTCCTACACCTGGGGCACTACCTAACCAGATGGCGAGTACCCCACACACTCAAAACATGCACTGGGAGGACGCGGTGGCTGTGACTGACCGGCCTCACCCCCACTAGTCTGACCTCTGGAAGGACCCCGCGAAGGAGGTGCACTGGAAACTAGGGGGTGCATAATAAGGCTCATGAGGTGCTCGAAGACATGGAGTACTACCGGCTGCTGGCAATGCTGAATGAACTGGACGACCGGAATAACCCCTGCCAAAATGACCGGCTGCGAAAGTACGGGCACCAGAGAAATGACCCGACTCACGAGACCTCTTAGCCTCCCTCTCTCCTCGCTCTCTACGGAGGATACCCTCGATCCGCCTGGAAATACTCACCACCATCTGATACGGTACATTTGTATCTAGCTCTCTAACCATGCTAGATCAGATCGGCAGAATAAGGCCCTCAATAAAATTCTTCACTCTCTCTCGGAGTGTGGCTACCAAGGCCGGTGCATGCCCGGCTAACCGGGTGAAACTGATAGCATACTCTGATACTGTCATAGAGCCCTGACGCAACCGCTCAATATTCTATTGCCAAGCATCCCTAAGGCTCTGGGGAACAAACTCCCTCAAAAACATATCAGAAAACTGTGTCCAGGTCAACGAGGCAGACTCATCTGGACTATCCAACAGTTACGTCCGCCACCAATCATAAACGGCCCCTCGAAGCTGAAAGGCAGTAAATGAAACCCCACTGGTCTCCACTATACCTATAGTACGGAGGATACGATGACACTCCTCCAAAAATCCCAATGCATCATCTGAAGCGGAGCCACTGAACACTGGGGGATCTTATTTCTTGAACCTCTCTAACCTACACTGCTCGTCCTCGAAGGCAGCTGGCCTACCTCCGGGCTGCACTGGTGCGGCAGGAGGCATTGTAATAATATCTGGAACCTGTCCCACGAGCACTCACTGCTCAGGTGTGCCGGCTACGGGAGTCTAGTCCCCTCCATCGGCCTGAGATGTAGCTGCAGCGAGAGGAAGCAACCTCGCTTGAGCTAGAGTAGTATACATGCTCATAAACTGGCCAGGGTCTCCTGGAGTGCTGGAGTAGTAGCAGCTATAGTATGTGTACCAGGTCCCTACGCTCCAACCTGATCCATCAGTGGTGCCTCAACGGCAGTGCGCGCGGGTGCTGTGGCTGCACCTCTAGTGCGTCCTCGACCTCTACCACAGCCCCGACCTCTGGTGATAGCAACAAGGGGCGCGTGTGCCTGATCCTCACGAGTAGCACGTGTCCTTACCATATGTGAGAGAATAGAAAATAGAAGTTTAGATTTGGTGCCAAAATATCGCACGACAAGGAATTAAAAAGAAATGAAGAGTTTCCTAAATAGTTACATAGCCCTTCGTAGATAAACACAGACGTCTCTATATCAATCAGCGAGACTCTAAATAACCGGTCTCTGTCCTGTGACTCCTATAAACCTAGAGCTCTGATACCAACTTGTCACAAACCTAGTTCACGAATCGTGAACATATCATGATGGCACCCAGTCTTCGCGACAAGGTAAGCCTAACACAATGCGGAATATACATTTTCATGAAAGAAAACATAAGATAACAGCGGAATGACGTAAAAAATTGTAACAAGTGCCACTCGACACATACACTTTGCCAAATACCAGAAGAAGCACAACTACCAAGACCCGAAAACTCATGGGAAACACAGACTAAGAAAGAGTACAACTGTGGCTCTATGTATCAAGAGTGTCTACACAACGAAAATAAAGAAACAACGGATGTCGCTAAGATGAATAGAAGAAGACTCTCCGAATTTGCGGACGTAGCAAATCATACCTCGAGTCTCCTAAAGTGATGCTAGATCACCTGTACTGCGCCTGATCGGATGTACCTGGATCTGCAAAACAAAAGTGTGCGGAAGATTAGCATGAGTACACCAGGGCGATACTCAGTAAGTGCCAAGCCTAACCTCGATGGAGTAGTGACGTGGAAGGTCAGGGCCTTACTGAGAATTAATAAAAATAATGATAATAATAATATCAAGCAGTTCAAATAAGAATAAGATTGAAATAACAGCAATGAGGTAAATACTACAACCGTCTACAATTAAGCTAACAAGGAGAATCCACACAAAAATGTACAAATCAACAAGTCCAGGATCTCTGGGAATTGAACCCACAGTCCCTCTCTATACTCAGCAACTCAGGATCTTCGGGAATCGAACCCGCAGTCCATATATAACTCTCACAGGATCTCCGGGAATTGAACCCGCAGTCCTTTATCTCAGTATCACATAATCTCTATGAATTGAACCGGCAGTCCATATATCAATATCTCTGGATCTCCGGGAATTGAACCCGCAATCCATATCTCAATATCTCAGGATCTCAGGGAATTGAACCCGCAGTATTTTACCTCAGTAGCAACAGATCTTCGGGAATTGAACCCGCAGTCCCCAAACACAAACACAATCAATAAGAGGAAAAACACAGAGAAATATGAAATACATAGCTACAAACTACACCAAATCCAATATCAACAAGTTTTAGGAATTTCAATTAAGACAAGTAGGCACTTCGACAGATAATCCTATCTAATCATGCTTCTCTAACTATCACCAGATAAATCTTACAATTGAATCAATTAAATAACAAGGATATCACGAGTTGAACAGTTCAAGTAAGGTGGTTATTCAACAATCTGCGCAAGTATATGCCCGTCACCTCGCTTACAAGGCATTTAAATCAACACATATATATCAGAGGAGATAGTTAGACAAGTCACTTACCTCAATTCCGGTACAAAACCGCTAAAAAACGACTCCCTAGCCATGAGTATCCGACTCCGAGTGGCCCAAATCTAGTCAAACAAATTATACAGTGTAAATAACATCGCAAGTAACTAACTACAATGATAAAATTAAAGCTACGATGTGAAAGTGGGTGAAATGACCAAAATACCCCTATAGTCATCGACTCAGAATTGAAATAATTTTACGTTTTTAGAACCCTCGTACTCTCAGAGTCTAACCATATAAACTACCCCAATTTTACACCCCAAATTCGAAATTAAAGGAAGATATTGAGTTTAGACTAGTGAATAATGATCACAAGGGAGTAAGAAATCGGTACCCAACAATTGTCTCTAAAAAGCACACGAAAAATCACTCAAAACCGAGCTCCCTAGCTTGTGTTTTTTGCAAAAATGGTGAAACCCTCGTGGATGAAATTTTATATACTGGTTCTGTCTGCCCAGGGATTCACTCTATGCGATCGCATGACCTTTGTTACGATCGCATAGCACAATTTTCTACCTCACCAATTTACCTTATGCGATCGCATAGACTACAATGCGATCGACAGCTTATCTAAATAGACTTATGCGATCGCACACCATGCTCTGCGATCGTATAGAACAAAATATAGGACCTGAGACCCCTAACCTTTCCACTATGCGATCGCATAGACCCCTTTGCGATCACAGAGCACAATCATCCAAAGCTATGCGATCGCATAGCCCTTTCCGCGATCACATAGAGCAATTTTTGAGACTCACCCCAAGCCTTCTATGCGATCGCATCACCTACTACGATCGCATAGAGCAACCATTTGCAACACTTATGACAGCAAAACTCACTTGTTCTTCAACTAGAAATGGTCCATTTGACCCCTAGAAACACCCCCGAGGCCTCCGGAACCTCAACCAAAACCACCAACCTACTCCAAATCACGACACAAACTTGTTCCAATTATAAAAACATATAATTAAACACAAAAATCATTAAATTATTGCC
Organism: Nicotiana noctiflora; assembly: GCA_032618575.1. Taxonomy (NCBI): domain Eukaryota; kingdom Viridiplantae; phylum Streptophyta; class Magnoliopsida; order Solanales; family Solanaceae; genus Nicotiana; species Nicotiana noctiflora. Next base: position 14,068 of record JASVEL010009370.1, read on the forward strand.
GATTCAAGCCTAAGTTTCAACCAAAACTTACAAAACTTACATGATATCAAAAACCGGACCAAACGATGTCCAAATGACCTAAAAATTGGCAGACATATCCAAATCACCTAACGAAGCTACTGCAACTGTTGGAATTCCATTCCGACTCCCGGATCAAAATCTCACCTATCTATCGGATTTCCAAAAATTCCTAACTTCGGCATTTCAAGCCTAAATGAGCTATAGACCAGCAAAATACACCCCGAATGCGCTCCCAACCCCGAAATCACCTAGGGGAGCTAACGGAACCATCGAATTTCCGTTCCGAAGTCGTCTTAACACTATTCCAAATACGGGTCATTTTTCAACTATAAAGCTCTCATATAGGGACTAAGTGTCCCAAAACACTCCAAATTCTAGAACCGAACCTCCCGGCAAACCACAATAGAAGAAATAAACTTAGGGGAAATAGTTAATTGGGGATCGGGGCATAAATATTAAAAATGACCGGCCGAGTCATTGCAACATTACTAGGCAAGCCTGACCTTTTACCAACATTCCCAACATTGAATTGATTCACAGATGTAAGGCATAGATAATAATTACCAAGATGTTTAATCAAAAATCTATAAATAATGGAAAGTTAACAAAATACTATAACATAACTCCCAAATAGGACACAATGTCACTAATATGAGCCTCTAATACAGAATATCCACCTAATACAGTCTGTCGAGGAATAATGCAAAAATATAGAATAAAGATAGGAAGTAGAAATGAAGGCTACGAACGTCATGCAGCTACCTCAGTGCTCCCCAATACTACTACTCAGCTAAAGCAAGTCCTCACTCAGCTTGTGGGGTACCTAGATCTGCATGCACGGTGCATGGAGTAATGTGAGTACTCCGACCCAGCGAGTAATAAACATAAATAAAGGCTGAGAATAAGAAATCACTGAAAACACAAAGTAAACCATAACTGGAAGTACCAAACCTTTAACAAAAAAACACAAGTCAATGATATGATAGTACCGAAAGAACCATTACATGTAAAATAGGTAAGTAATAATGCATGAATGATATGCAATGCATATGCGGTACACTTAGGTACCCACTGCGGCATGCAGCCTGAGCCATCCATATATTTATCATCGACGGCGCCCACTGGGGGTTATGTACAGACTCCGCATGGGCTCCTACAGCCCAAGCGCAAATAATCAAGCCATCTCGTGGCATCAACCAATCCCTCGGCCTCAATATCAATATAATACCGCTGTGGTGTGCAACCCGATCCATCCTTAGTCCAGAAATCACAATAAGCCCCTCAGGCATTTTTAAAACAATAATTCACAACCCAATATCTCCTTTAGAAATATCATTTAAGTTTGGCGAAATACATAAAAGGCCCATTCAAGTTGTCCTCAATGGTTAGTCAGACACCTCAACTAAAACCTTTACCATTTAGACACTATAAGTATCCATTAACTAGATCAAATAACTACCCAAGTGCAACAGATCATACACATGAATTACACTCGCTAATGAAGTGTCAAATGATCCAATTAATGAATGACATGTGTAATTGTTTAAATAGAAACTTGACACGTATAATAAACATAAAATGAAAATGCATTTAACAAACTAAAAAATCATTTTCCCTAACTTTTGGACCAAACAACGTAACCCCTCCTCACCCCCCCCCCAAACCAACTTCATATTCTTCATTCCACCCAAAACCAATACCACCCCACCCCTCTTCCCCCCCTCTCATCATCTTTTTCTTCCGCTCAAAACCAACGCCACCCTACCCCTTTCATCTTCTACCTATTCCTTCAAATCTCTTGCCGAATAATTACTCTCTAAGAAAATCTTCGCTGGAAAATTACTTCTTTTTCTTTTCCCCTATATATATACAAACAACAACAAAATAAAAGAATCACAATGGAAATTAATTAAAAAGGGTATTTGCGGATTCATTTTAGTAGAATTTAGTAAGTAAAAAATACCAATATCAACATGGCTCATGAATCTGAGAAACCTTTGTTGGATCAACACAAGGAGAAACATTTCACTACCGGCGAAATTGTCCAGGACATAATCATCGGAGTTTCCGATGGATTAACGTGCCGTTTGCAGTGGTGGTGGGGTTATCAGGGGCAAATGCATCTTCTTTTATTATTCTTACTGCTGGTATTGTTGTTGTGGCCATCTCCATGGGACTTGGAGGGTATATTGTTGGTATTGCATAGGTTGTTGCTGGTGCCATCTCAATGGGTTGCGATACAAAAATTTGGGAAGAAGTAAAATTAATGTGTGGAAAATAAAATATAATGGAACCCACATAAAATATAGTCAAATTTAAAAGAAAAAAATAAAGAAACCTTAATTTTTAGGGTTTCACGCGCTTAGAATAAAGTGTAAAGGAGACACATTACCATGTCAGCTTGAAAAGTTTACGAGGTCGTACTTTAGTGGAGAAGACATGTCTAAATGTTAAAGGGTTTAGTTGAGGCGTTTGACTGACCGTTGAGGACAACTTGAATGAGGCGTTTATGTATTTCGCCTTTAAGTTTTCAAATCTTAGAACAAGGGTTGAGTTTGCAAAATAGTACTTAAAACCTTGGAATGAGGTTAAATAATATGAAAAATATGCAAAAACAGTGATATCAATCCTTGAAGGAATCTAATAGTTGGCACGAAGCCCAAATATAACAATCCAATCCAAGTAACGATGGACAACAAGTTCTAGTACAAAAACACAGTAAAAACATCACCCTGGACGAACCAAGTCACAATTCCCAATAACAAACGACTTCGCACTTATTATAGAGCGCATGACTCGCCTTAATATAGCATTATAATGTGACATTCTGGGGTTAAAAACCCTTAAATCATCGTTTACATCTATCACTCACCTCAAGATGGCACAATGTCTAGATCACTATGCCTTTTCCTCTCGAATCGACCTCCTCGCTATCACACCTCTTTTTTTGCTACACCCGCAAGGGCGTAAATGAGTTTTTCCAATTAAAGTACTACCGAAATGAGATTTGTGATTAAAATTCAGAGTCGCCACTTGGGAGATTTATGGTGTCCCAAGTCACCGGTTTAGAATCCCGAATCGACGAAATTAGTGACTCTATTTAAGAGTCCGTGAACCATAAATCTGAGTAAGGAATTCTGTTAAACCGGGAGAAGGTGTTAGAAATTCTCGGGTTTCATGGTTCTAGCACGGTGGCTCAACTATCATATTTGGCTTATTTGTTTGAGTTTAGTACATGTTTTGACCTATGTGTTTTTAACTTTGAACCACTTTTATTATTATTATTTTAAGGGAATTCCAACGTCATAAAAACATATCTCGAACCGCATCACACAAATGCACCCGCAGTTTTTGACACATTTTGACATCGTTGAGATTTGGATTTGGGTCACATAAATGTGCACCCGTATATAAGAAGGTAAAATTATTCAAAATGCACATGAAGTGACTAATGCGTTATTATCTTTAGGGAAGGTCGTGAAATTCGCTAAATGGCCCATCCCGAAATCTATGTATTTTAATACGACTATTCATCGAGGGCCCCGTAATTTGTGTGTTTTTTTTGGCGAAGCTCATCTCAATTTATTATTTAAAGGCCAATCCTATAGCCAACTATAGTTTTCTACTTAATTTGTCTCTAGGAATACAATGGGTTGACTTGTGTTATATTAAAGCTCACAATGAAATTCAACACAGCCCTAGATAATATAACTAGTATTGAAAATCCATTAACAATCTATTAATAGTCCATTGACAGTCCATATTCTCATTAATACAACTGAAATTATGGTTCAAATGAATCAATCACACAAAAATTCTAAAAAAGAAAAAGAAAACAAAGCAATAATAGTAAAGTTCAGGTGCAAGAATGTATTCCTTTATTATTTATACTTCAAACTTGTGGTTTACATGTGAAGGAAATCTTTAGCATCACTTGAGCATGAGAAAATAGCTGGATTACAATGAAATAAAGGAGAATAGGAGGGTCAGTAGCAATTCGTTGAACCAAAGGCAAATAGCATGTCGCAACAATCAGCCTTAAACCCAGGTTCAAAATGCAAATGAAGTCCAGCAAACCATATAACTAGCAATCACACCAAAACTTAACTCAAATGACCCAAATTCAACTCGAAATTGAAGCTAAATCACTTCTGAAGTTTTAGTAATTAAGAATTAAGCTTGGAACTAGAATCAATGCCTAAAACTCCAATTAACCTAAACAATGCAATGAAACAGTGCTCTTTTTGATTTCCTATTGTATTTTTCTTTTGGCAGAATCTAAGATCTAAAGAGTTTGATTTGAAATTCAAATTTCAGATCTATGAAACTTGAAGAGTATTTTTGGGGGGAATTTTTGTGGCTTCAAAACTTGTTTTCTAAGGCTAGCAAGCTGCCTTTTATAGGCAAACCTTGGGGGGAAAGCTTCTAGATATCCCTCACACTTTTTCTCCCTTTTTATTTCAGATTTTACCCAAAAGGTCCTATATTTTTTGACTTTCTTCTCAAGTAAGTGCATGTATTTTCAAAATTTAAAACAAAAGTCCTATTCTAGAAGGTTCTAGGTAATTCTAGTATAACCTAAAGTATTTTTGCTCAGCCCTAAATTCCTAGATTACCCCTAAACTTCCTTGAAACTACTGTATTACCCCAGCCCCCTTTTAACCTATCTAAAACACAGCTATAACCAAACAACTTAATTAACTAAGATTAAATAGACCAACTATAATCAATCATTCAAAAATAACACAAAAACCCCTAACTGGACAAATTAAGCTTATTATGAATCCTAAATCAAAATGTAGTCACTAATTGGTGATAACACTGAATTAGACTTATTACAAACTTAATCAACCCCAATCAAATTGTTAATTTCAGAAGAAGAGCAACCATATCAAATTTGAATCAAAACTAATAGAAAATCCAATTAAACTATCAATTAATTGCCTAAATTAACTAAACGGACATTTGAACACATAAACTAGGAGAAGTAAAATGTAACTCAAATTAGAGATAACCAAACTAAAAGTCAAACAAACTCAAAAGACAAAACAAGATTGCTTAACAACTAACAAATTGGAACTCACGAGAACAAAGACAAGAAATAATAAAACTGAGAAGAGAGACTTACTAATTTCAGACTCCATATGGCTTAACCCGTCGAAATTGATTTTCGGTTAATCTTATTTGTTTATTTCGTCAAAAATAGACACATAACAGTAACATAAATCAATTGACTTTGAAACATCCCAAAACAGACTCGAACCTCATAAACCCTAGATTTATCATTTGAAAAGAACCGGTGAAATTCAAATCATTTCCGTTAAGGATTGGGGAAGAGGGTGACCAGGGGGTATAGGGTGTGAATTTGGGTTTATTTGGACAATTGTAATGACCCAACCCATCTTTATAGGAGTTATCGCCCCGTTTTCTTCATTTAATACTTTAATATGTTAATTCATATGTGTTTGGAGAGTCAGAAGCAAGTCAGATGGAAATTTGATAAAAATGAGGCAATAAACCTCTTGATGAGAAGAAAAGTTTGGAAAAGTCAACTGAATGTTGATCGGTGATTTAGACATCTCGGAATCGAATTCAGATGATTTAATTAGCTTCAGGAGGTCATTTATGACTTAGGAGAGCAATCGAAATCGAATTCGGAGGTCCGGTGTAGATTTAGGCTTCAATTGGCTAAGGTTGAATTTTGGCAAAATTTGAACGGTAGGTGACATTTTGACCCGGGGCTCGAAATGAAATTCCGAGAGTTGCAGTAGCTCTGTTAGGTGATTTTTGATACGCATGCAAAATTTTAGGTCATTCGAAGGTGTTTAGGTCCGGTTTTAGAGCAAATATTGGTTTCGGAAGTTTCAATGAAATTTAGGCTTGAATCTGTGAGAATTCGATGATTTTGATGTTTACGATAGTGTTTTTATGTTACACACAAGTTTTAATAAGGTAATACGGTGTATTTGTGCTTTTGGTTGAGGTCCCTGGGGCCTCGGGATGTTTTCGGAAGGTTAAACGGGAGAATTTTGGAGTTATAGTAGGTCTGAGAATTTTGACTTCTGATATTTTCGCACCTGCGAAAATAGGACCGCAGAAGCGGTTCCGCAGGTGCGGACTTATTAATGCAGAAGGGACCTTTGAAGGGCTGGTCTTGTTTCACGGAAGTAGGGAATTTCCGTAGGAGCGGTCCCCGCAGAAGCGAGACTTTCCGCAGTAGCGCACAAAGAGCCACAGGAGCAGTCTCGCAGGTGCGATGACAGGGCCGCAGAAGCAGTCCTTGCCCTTAAGGGTGAAGTTGCAGAAGCGACTCAATTTCCGCAGAATCGGACTCGCCTAAATGAGTAAATTTCCACAGAAGCGGAAATCGTCAGTGATTTAATGAGAACAGTGTATCGAAATTTCAGAGTTTAAGAAACAACTTTTGACTTCGGGAGAGGTGAATTGCGAGGGTTTTCAATGAGGAACAGTGGGAAATCATTAGGTAAGGGATCCTAAACCCAAATTATGTTGTTATAACACAAAAACATAGATTAAACGCCCCAAAAACTACGAATTTAAGTTAAAAACATGGTGGTTAGGGCTTGGAAATTTAGGAAGACAAAAGTGGAAGTTGAGGGGTCAAACGGACTCCATTTTGGATAAAATTTAAATGCCCGGACTGGTGGCGAGACAAGGAATCCATTGTTATTGGAATTTTTTTGAGAAGTGGGCCCGGGGCTCTAGTTTTACCAACTTGGTGCATTATTGCATTTTTCAAGTAAATTTGATTGGGTTATGTTTCTTTGACCCATATTGATGTAATTGCTGCGGTTTTGAGTAGATTCGATGCACGAGGCAGCAAATTCAAAGGGAAAATGCATCGCGGATGAGTCCACGGCCGGCAAAAGGTGAGTAGTTAGTGTATATGGTATCCTGAGGGTTCGAAACCCCAGTTTACCACATTGTGACATTAGTAGGGCATGGCTCGCACCCCATGACAGGTGCGAGATTGATTAGGACTGGGGATTGAGACTTGGTCCATCCCAGATATGAATAATATGTTATATGCGGTTGAAACGCACACTGTGTTCGATATATTTGTGGGCTGTAAGCCATGTTTGGGGCCTTGTGCCGACCTGTAGTATCCCTAGGGGATAGTTATATATGTGATAGCTTGGTATACTTAATCACTGATCTCAGTCCTGCTTTGAAATCACTATTGGATCGGGCTATATGTTGCAGTAAATGATTTAAGGATCGGGTTGCACGTCGCAGCAGATGATATGATATTGCGCTTGGGGCGGAAGGAGCCCCTCTGGAGTCTATGCAAACCCCAGTGAGCGCCATCGATGTTAAACGGATCGGGCTACGCGTCGTAGCGGTCATATGCATTGCATTGCATTTACCTGTTGAATTATCTGTGCTAATTATGACTTGTTGTTGTTGTTAGTTCGTGGTAGGTATCAGACTGTAGTTTAGCTTTACTCTGTGGTATTCTGTGGATTTCCTTGTTTTAGCTATTAATATATACTTTTTACTCACTAAGTACTTAGTACTCACCCCTACTCCATGCAGCTTTGTGTGCGGATGCAGGTACACATGAGGGTTAGACGAGCACTCCAACTTCTATCAGAGTTATTTTGGGTTGCTGAGGTAGCTACCGGCATTTGCAGAACCTAGCTTCTCTTTCCGTTCAGTCATTATTATATGTTTCAGACTTGAGTATTTTATCCAGTATACTATTACTATTCAATTTCGTTTAGAGGCTCTAGACTCGTGACCCAAGATCTTTTGGGAGTGTCATTTCGTTTTTTTGGTACTTCTCAATATTTAGTCATACTATTATTATTAGAGTATCTATTGACTTATATAATCTTCTTAAGTTGTCTTTTTGGGACTGGTTTTCTATTTGAAAACAGTTGTCGGTTCGGCTGGCCTAACTTTAGTGTTGGGTGCCATCACGGCCGGATTTGGGTCGTGACAAATTGGTATCAGAGCCTAGGTTACTAGGACTTGCGAGTCATGAGTCGGTTTAGTACGCTTTCACGGATCGGTACGTAGACGTCTGTATCTATCCTCGGGAGGCTACAGAACTTTAGAAAACACTTCACTTTCTTGGATTTATATCGTGCGGTTTGTGTTATCATGAAACTGAATTTTTCCATATTCTACTCTCTCACATATGGTGAGAACCCATGTTAGTGGACGTGGCGGACGACCACCAATGGCATCCAGAGGTCGTGGTCGTGGCAAAGGTAGGGCGGCAGTGACAGCACCAGCTGACCCACCAGCTGATGAGACTCAGGGTCAGATCCTAGCGCCAGTGCCCAGGTTCAGGATCAAGTTCAAGTTCTAGGCATCCCAGCAACTCAGGTTCCGACAACGGCAGTGTCTATTGAGATACCAGGTTTTCAGGAGACCTTAGCACATATCTTATCAGAGAGTACTTGCTTAGCTCAGGTGGTTGCGGCCTCTACTGTAGCAACTTCTTCACAGGTAGCGGCGTAGGGTTTACAGGCACCTGAGCCAGTAGTTTAGGGTTTACAGGCACCTGAGCCAGCTCCAGCTCAGCCAGTTCAGCTAGCTACACTAGTCGCACCGGCCCCAGCTCTTGTGGTTCCAGCTACGCCTAATGATGAGCAGCATCAGTTGGAGATGTTTGAGAGGCTATAGCCTCCAGCGTTCAGTGGTGTAGAGCGCGAGGTTGCCCAGGGTTTTTTGGATAAGTGCTAGTGTATGCTTCATACTGCGGGTATTCTGGAGTCCAGCTATGTTGCTTTCGCTACCTTCTAGTTCACAGGACTAGCATTTTATTGGTGGGAGGGTTTTTAGAGGCGTAGGCCTGCAGGGGCAGCGCCCCTCACTTGGCAGCAGTTCTCCAAGGTATTCCTGGAGAAGTGTGTGCCCCAGTCTTAGGGGAGGAGTTGCGTCGTCAGTTCGAGTGGTTGTAACAAGGAGATATGTCGGTGACTTAGTACGAGCTGATTACACAGCTAGCCCATCATGCCATATGGATGATTCCGACGGATCGAGAGAGGATCAAGAGATTTGTGGATGGTCTCATCTGTCCTGTCCGCATATTGATGACTAGAAAGAGGGCTTCAGTAGTTACCTTTGAGGAGTTGATTGATGCGGCTCGTCAGATTGAGACAGACCGCCGTCGAAAGCATGAGGAGAGGGAGGCTAAGAGGCCTCAGGGTACAAGTAGTTACAGTGGTGCTCCGTCTAGGGGCCAGTCTCAGCACATCAGAGGTCGTTCCTTCAGATCTCCTCAGTTAGGCCGTGTAGAGTCCAGTGGAGCTTCATCAGACCATAGTCGTCGGGGTTATCAAGGGCATCAAGGTCATTAGGGTTGTCAGCAGAGCCAGCCTGCACTGAGCGCCCTTCCAGCTCAGAGCTCTGCTCCTGCTCCTTCAGCTCAAGGTTCATTGGCAACGAGGGGTTCTCAGCAGTCCCTTTCTCTAGCTTCAGGCCATTGCTTTGAATGTGGTGAGTTTGGCCATATCAGGAGGGAGTGTCCCTAGTTTCTTCCTAAGCGGTTTCAGTAGAGGGACCGTCCCTCGTCTTCTACTCTTATTTCGTCAGCACCAGCACAATAAGCTAGGAGTGGTTGTCAGGTAGCCAGAGGTCGCCCTAGGGATGAGGATCGTACTGGCGGAGGTCAGGTTCGTTTCTATGCTCTTCCGGATATGAGAGATGCAGTGCATCAGATGCAGCCATCACATGTATTATCTCAGTTTGCCAAAGGGATGCTTATGTCTTATTTGATCCAGGATCCACCTATTCCTGTGTTTCTTCAAATTTTCCGCATCATTTGGGTATGACCCGTGGTATTCTTGCCTTGCTCGTGTCTGTGTCTACCCCGGTAGGTGATACAGTTATTGTGGATCAGGTATGCCGATCCTGTCTTGTTACTATTGGGGGTCTGGAGACCCGAGTTGACTTATTATTATTGGGCATGGTGGATTTCGACATGATTCTACGCATGAATTGGTTATCTCCTTACCATGCGATTCTGGGGTGTCATCCCTGGACAGTCACATTAGCAATTCTAGGTAATCCGAGGATCGAGTGGCGTGGCGTGACTGATTATGTATTCGACATGGTGATTTCCTTTCTGAAAGCCCAACGAATGATTGAAAGGTTGTCTTTCTTATTTGGCTTTCATTAGAGATGTTGAGGCTGAGACACCCAATCTTGATTCGGTCCTCGTTGTTAGCGATTTTCTGGATGTATTTCGAGCAGACCTACCTGGTATGCGACCGGACACGGATATTGATTTCGGTATTGACTTGGTACCGGGCACTCAACCCATTTCTATTCCTCTCTAACGCATGGCACCAGCTGAGTTAAATGAGTTGAAAGAACAACTTCAAGAACTCTTAGATAAGGGGTTCATTCGCCCGAGTGTGTCACCTTGGGGTGCAGCGGTATTATTTGTAAGGAAGAAAGATGGCACAATGAGAATGTGTATTGATTACAGACAGCTGAACAAAGTGATAGTAAAGAATAAGTACCCATTTCCTCTTATTCAGGACTTGTTTGATCAGCTCCAGGGAGCAAGTGTATTCTCTAAGATTGACCTTCGATCCGGTTATCACCAGTTGAAGATTAGGGATTCAGACATTATGAAAACAACCTTCAGAATGAGATATGGGCACTATGAATTTCTGGTCATGTCTTTTGGACTGACTAATGCCCCAGCCGCATTCATGCACTTGATGAACATCGTATTTCGGTCGTACCTTGATTCTTTCGTGATCGTATTTATTGATGATATCGTGGTGTACTCACGCAACCAGGAGGAGCACACACATCACTTGAGGGTGGTATTGTGGAGATTGAGAGAGGAAAAGCTTTATGGAAAATTTTCTAAGTGTGAATTCTGGCTTGATATAGTGACTTTTCTGGGACATGTATTGTCCATCGATGGTATTCGGGTTGACCCACAGAATGTTGAGGCGGTGCAAAATTGGCCCAGACCGTCTTCAGCTACTGAGATCCAGAGTTTCCTCGGTTTGGATGGCTATTACCGCAGGTTTGTTCAGGGTTTTTCATCTATTGCTTCACCTTTTACTAAGTTGACACAAAAGAATGCTCCATTTGTGTGGTCTGATGAATGTGAGGAGAGCTTCCAGAAGCTCAAATCGGCCTTGACCACAGCTCTGGTACTTGTGTTTCCATCAGCTTCAGGGTCTTATACGGTGTATTGTGATGCTTCGAGAGTTGGGATCAGTTGTGTATTGATGCAGGAGGGTAGAATTATTGCATATTATTCTGATCAATGAAAGCCCCATGAGAAGAATACCTTGTTCACGACTTAGAGTTAGCTGCTATTGTTCATGCCTTGAAGATTTGGAGGCATTACTTATATGGTGTATCTTGTGATGTATATACAGATCACCGCAACCTTCAACATTTGTTTAAGAAGAAAGATCTCAATTTGAGGCAGCGGAGAAGGATTGAATTGCTTAAAGACTATGATATTACCATCCTGTACCATCCCAGGAAGGCCAATGTAGTGGCCTATGCTTTAAGCCAGAATGCTATAAGTATCGGCAACTTGGCATACATTCTAGTTGGTGAGAGGCCCCTAGCAATTGATGTATAGGCATTAGCTAATCAGATGGTAAGGCTGGATATTTCTGAGCCCAGTCGGGTGATGGCTTGCGTGGTATCTCGGTCTTTCTTATATGACCGTATTCGAGAGCGCCAATATGATGATCCACACTTGTTTGTCCCTAAGGACAGAGTTAAGCATGATGATGCCCAGAGATTTCACTATTGATAGTGATGGTGTGTTGCAGATGCAGGACCGGATGTGCATGCCCATTGTTGAAGGCCATCGTGAGTTGATATTGGAAGAGGCCCATAACTCGCAGTATTCTATTCATCCAGGTGCCGTAAAGACATATCAGGATTTGAGGCAGCATTACTGGTGGAGAAAGATGAAGAAGGATATTATGAATCATGTAGCATGGTGCCTAAACTGTCAACAGGTCAAGTATGAGCATCAGAGGCATGTTGGTGTGTTCCAGCGTATTGATATTCCCTAGTGGAAGTGGGAAAGGATCACTATAGACTTTGTTAGTGGACTCCCTTGGACAGCGAGGAAGTTTGACTCAGTTTGGGTGATTGTGGACAGGCTGACCAAGTCAACTCATTTCATTCCTGTGTGTACTACATACTCCTCGGAGCGGTTAGCAGAGATATTCATCCACGAGATTGTGAGATTGCATGGAGTTCCTTCTATCATATCAGACAGAGGTACCCAGTTCACTTCTCAGTTTTGGAGGACATTTCAGTGAGAATTGGTTTCACAGGTAGAGCTGAGCACCACATTTCACCCACTGACGGATGGGCAATTCGAGCATACAATTCAGATACTGGAGGACATGTTGTGTGCTTTCGTCATTGATTTTGGTGGTTCATGGACTAATTACTTGCCTCTTGCAGAGTTTGGTTATAATAATAGTTATCTGTCCAGCATTCAGATGGCACCGTATGAAGCCTTATATAGGAGGCGGTGTAGGTTCCCCGTCGGTTGGTTTGAGACCGGTGAGGCTAGATTGTTGGGGACCGAATTAGTTCAGGATTCCATAGACAAGGTCAAGGTGATTTAGGAGAGACTTCACACAGCTCAGTCACGACAGAAGAGTTACGCGGACCGGAAGGTCCGAGATGTATCTTATTCTGTGGGCGAGAAGGTGTTGCTGAACGTTTCGCCTATGAAGGGCGTTATGATGTTTGGAAAGAAAGGAAAGCTGAGCCCAAGGTTCATTGGACATTTTGAGGTGCTTAGGAAAGTTGGGCAGGTGGCCTATATGCTTGTTTTGCCACCCGGTGTTCCATGTATCTATGCTTCGAAAGTATGTTGGAGATCCGTCACATGTGTTAGACTTCAGCACGATACAGCTGGATGAGGACTTGACCTATGATGTGGAGTGTATATGCGTGATTTTTCCCTACCCGAGATTTTTTATATTTTTTAGCGTAAAATATTTAGTTTAGTTTTAATATAGCTATCTTAGCTAATTTTGACTCTTTTACTTTATTTTACCTTAAAATGAAAAATAACAAAAATATAGTTTTATTAATGTTTCGTAGTTATTTTTAAAATGGAAAAATACAAAAAAAATAGTACTTTATATTTTTATCTTTATATAAAAACGAAAATAAATAAATAGTTTCATTAAAATCTTGGGGTTAATTTAATCTTGAAAAAAATATATATATAAAAAAATAATTTTGTTTTAATTATTAGTCTTATAGTTATTTTGCTTACGTAGGATTCATTAACACCGTGCTCTCATTTTCGGTTCCGGACAAAGAATAATATTCGGGTTGAAACTATCCGGTTTTATAATTTTCGGACCTAGCCCATAATAATCCAAGCACACCACACATGGGGGACACGGACGGAACACGAGATGAAGCCATAACTATTGAAACCCACGTGGAGACCCATCAATCTTGGTCTCTCACGTGGGCATTTTGACAATTTCCCAACGGACAAAAGATGGCATGTATTATATTTTAAAAGACAACCAAATGGGGGTCACGTGGGGAGCATAGGTTGATTTAAAAAAAAAAAAAAACAAAAATCAAAAAGGCAAAAGGAAGAGAGACAAATGATATATATGAAGGGATTTCCTTCTTCTGGGAGATTCACGCATAGGAGAATATAGGATTCTTCTTCTGGGAGATTCACGCATAGGATTCACGCCAGTGACATTGTTCGCCGGAAACCAGCGTCACTGTGTCTTCTGCTCTGTCGATTCCTACCGTACAACCCGTCGACCACCCAAAACTCCATAGCTACTGCTCCACAGCACCTTACCTCTAACCCATCAATCCCCCATCCAAACGACCCTTCACCCCGCTGCCAAACGACCAGCTCGACCTCCGCCATTTCTGCTCCTTCGTTGCTGGCCAGTCGCGACTACCAGTCCATCTCCAGCTCTCCGACGAGCTTTATAGTTATCCGTGGTCGTTATCCGAGGTTCTGCTCAAGGTCGTCGAGATCCAAACTGTTGAGTTCGCCGGCGTCGAGGGAGCTGACTTGGTTTTCGGTTCGAGGCCGCCTTCGAGTTTCATCCGTTGGAGTGAGTTGAGGATGCCAAGTTTTCCCGGTTCATGTTCATCCATCTTTGATTTTAGATGCTGTGAATCTTAAATCAGATTGAAAGAATTTTGCTCAAAGGTTCATTTTCTTCACCTTAGGCTATGAATTTTTGTTTTCTTAATGGTTGTTGCTGTTGATATTCCTCTTTAGTTTGATATTTTCTTTTGTGGTTTGTTACAACATGGGTTGTCCATTTATTTCCCTTTAATTGTTTTGTTTGTCCTTTTCATTTATCTGATTTATTTGAAGTTGAAATATAGTAGTGCTTAAAACATAAGTTGTCCATTCACAATCCAAATGCAAGCATGATTTGGATGGCTTAATGATTTGAGAAGGAAATTTTTAATAAGCTTGCTACGGGTGTACCGTACAAATTCTAACATACTAATATAGAATCTTAGTGAAATTACTGTTTACACTATTTAATTATTTGTGTATCCAACTGAAGATATTTTATAATATCCGATATTGTCTATATCTATCTTTAGTCGAGGGTTTGAATTGTATTGAAAATTTGTACCTCATAAATGTATATATATTAAGAATACTTAAACTCCGGGACGGACCGTTTAGTAAATTGCACGGCCGTCCCCAAATAATAATGTGTTAGACTCTTTAGGCATGTATTTTTATAATATTACCTCCCTAAACTCGGGTGTACATTTATGTGACCCAAATCCAAATATCAACGGAGTCGAAATGTGTCGATAACCATGGGTGCACTGGTGCGACGTGGTTCGAGATACGTTTTCACAACGTTGCAGTTCTTTTAATTAAAATAATGAATAATAATATTAAAAGTGGTTAAAAGTTTAAATTTGCGCATAGTTAAAATATATAAAAAAATCAGATAAAAACAAAAATTGCAGTTGAGCGACCGTGCTAATACCACGGAATCTGGAAGTGCCTAACACCTTCTCCCTGGTTAACAGAATTCCTTATCCAGGTTTCTAGTTTCGCAGACTGTATTACAGAGTCATAAATTTCCTTGGTTCGGGATTAAACCGGTGACTTGGGACACCATTATTTTCCCAAGTGGCGACTCTAAAAAAAATTAAATAAATTGATCCCGTTCCGACTGCCCTTTAAGTGGAAAAACTCCTTCCCTGATTATTATTATATCCCTTCTCGGGGTGTAATATTAAACAGTGGCACATTTACATTACGTGCGGTGGAAAAAGGAGGTGTGACAACTCTGGCGGCTCTGCTGGGAATGCTTTCAACCCAGAACTTCGGTTCGGGGTTTAAGAATTCGAGCTCATTTAAAATTGTTGTTTTTGCTTATATCTGATTTTATTATATGTTTTGATTAATGTGCTACATGTTTACCGCTTTGATATTACATGAACTGTATATATAAACTGTGCCGAAAACCCTTCTCTTCTCACCCCCGGGGATGTGCTCACTGGTTGAGACTCCCTATTCTGTTAGTGTCATACCCCGAGATAATAAAGAGGCTCGGAAAGTTTCTAAGCCGGCTGGCCTTTTGGTTCCCGGAAAAAGGAGCTCCTTCCTCAGCCCGAGTTGTCCGCTTGGGTACACAGTCTAGATCACGTACCGAGGTGTTGAGCTTAGAATAACATAACTTCATGCCGGATCCCTAGTAGGAACGCTTATTTGCATCATGTTGCATTTGACTTAGGGGACTCAACATAGGGGTTGGGTTCGTCTAGGACAGGTGACCTGAAATGAAAAGACCATCCTGCCGCATCTTGTTTGTTTTACGCATTTATTTGTTTCAGACTTGCAGGCTAACCGGTTTTTTAAATATTGAGGAAAATGAAAAAAAAATAGTTTCAAAATAGTTTGTTTTTTTACTTAAAAAGAAAAAAAACGTTTGTTGTAAAATAAAAAAAAATGTGTGTTTAATTTTGTAAATAAAATCAAAGTAACGTTGTTTTTGAAAATAGCCGAATGTTCCGAAAGGACATCGGAAGGCTGTTTTTGGAAAAATAGCCGCTTTGAGTCATTTTAGATAATTTACGAGCATAGCCTTGAAATATTCCTTGTGGAAATGTTGCAAGGCCATAGCCGCAAAATCATGTTCGGGTTCACACCCCTTTTGCAAAAATAACCAAAAAAAATGTGTCAAATTTTTGATTTTATTATAAATAAATCGGGTGATGCTATTCTTGTTTAAAATAAGCCGAATGTTCCCCAAAAGGACGCCAGAAGGCTATTTTTGCAAGAATAGCCACTTTGAGTCTTTGTAAATAATTTTTGGGCACAACCTTGAAATATTCCCTCGTGGAAATATTGAAAGGCCGTATCCGCACAATTAAGTTTGAGTCATCACTCAACTTTGCAAAAAAAACAACATATGGTTTTGCTGAAATGGCCACATTTGGCATTTAAACTTTCTCAGTCTTGTGTTGGCCTGTGTCGGTGCTGAACGATGCCCCATAGGCCCCATGATAAAAATTTTGAATTTGCATCTTCTTAAATAAATTTTGCGAAAAGAGCCACTTTGTCTAAATAAGCCATTACATTGCCAATTTATGAAAAATAGTCTTGTGTTGGTTTATGGTGATGCCGAACGATGCCCCATGAGCTACAGGATATAAAAAAAAATTCGAGTTTATCTTTATTAAATAAATTTTGCAAAAATAGTCATTTTGTCAAATAAGCCATTATGTGGCCAATTTTGCAGAAATAGTCATAATTGACACCAAAAATATTCTTATTCTTGTAGAAATCTTCTACACAAGTTTGTAGTTGGAGTCGGCTTCTATAATTTTCCTTCAAAGAAAAAAAAATCAAATAAGCATTTCTTTATTTCTTGCATTAATTTGCAAGAACTACGCTCGGTCTGATTCATGCGGGGTCATGATACGTAGGCAATCCACATAGGATTCAACCATATCCATAGCCAAAAAGAAAAAAAAACGACGAAAACTACAAAAAGAAAAAAAAGAGAAAAAGAGAAAAATAGAAAAAAAAAACAATTTAGAAAATAAAGGAAAGTTGGCGAAGCACAGATACGAGAAGCTGGAATGACACATGAAACTGAAGCAAATGCATGATAGAAAGGTTTAACTGCCTAGGTTCATTACATCCCTAATGTGCATTCACCTGTCTGTCAAATGCCCTAACGCTAACGTGATGACTTCGCTTTGTTGTGTCTATTTACAGAAAGGTGGTTGGTTGTGGTTCTAAAATAACTCTTGTCACACCTCCTTTTTACGCACCCGTACACGTATAACGTAAATGTGCAACTGTTCAATACTACACCCCGAGAAGGGATATAATAATAAACAGTGAAAGAGTTTTTCCACTTAAAGGACAGTCGGAACGGGATCAATTTATTTAATTATTCAGAGTCGCCACTTGGGAAATTAATGGTGTCCCAAGTCACCGGTCTAATCCCGAACCGAGGAAATTTATGACTCTGTATTACAGCCTGCGAAACTAGAAACCTGGATAAGGAATTCTGTTAACCCGGGAGAAGGTGTTAGGCACTCCCGGATTCCGTGGTTCTAGCACGGTCGCTCAACTGCAATTTTTGTTTCTATCTGATTCCTTTATATAATTTAACTATGTGCTTTTAATATTCCGCTTACCAATTTTAGAAGAAATGCGACGTCACGAAAACACATTTCGAGTCACACCGCAACCGGTACGCCTGTGACTTTAATGCGTTTCAGTTTCGCCGAGAGTAAGATTTGGGTCACATAAATGCGCACCCATAATTAGGAAAGTAGTTTATTAAAGTCGTGCCTAAAAGAGTCTATCGTGTTATTAACTTCGGGAAAGACCGTAAAATTTACTAAACGGTCCTTCCGAATCTAAAAATGAAACTACAAAGTCCAAGCATCTTTATAATAACGTAAAAACCAACAAAAATTCCATTACACCAACAAAAATTGAGTTACTTGACCTTGCTAATATCATTTCAAATATGAATCAATAGTCTCATAAATAATCATCAACAATAAACCATCAAATTACCCAATTAACTCTCGAAATCAAAGCAATGAACTAGGAATGCAACAACAACTAAGAACAAATATGCAAGTTAATAGTTGAGTTCCAACCCATTAAATAAATCACTCTTAGGCTTTAAAATCATGTATGAACAGATTATTAAATAAAACCAACTCATGTCATGAAGCTTCACTAAAAATGTACCAATACGTATATCAGTAATATATACAAACACAGAAATTAAACTAATAAAGCAGAGGAATTTAGATAAACCTGAACGAGCGGAACTGCGACAAAATTCAATAATGAACCTCGAATCGGTACCGGAATCAACCTCGGCATGCGACGGAACACTGACACCAAACCTCAACCTCTACCATCTTTATCCATATGTTTTCTTTCTGTATTGGCTTTGTGTAGATAGAACTCAACTGGAATTACAACAGCTTGTCAACTTTAACCGAAATACTCGTCGGCAACGGAACCAACAATTTGAGCTCGAGAACGATGGAAGATTAACTGGATTTTGATGGAGCAGTTTATGGAGGAGAAATGGGAAGAGTTGTGACTGCTTTCAACTGAATTTTAATAAAGAGGTCGTTTGGATGATTTCGATGGCTGAAGCTTTGGTGGATTGTTGGGCGTTCTTCAAATTTTGTGAGCTCAGCCGCTAGCCTTTCTTCCAATTCTTTTCTCAGATGTTACCCCTTTTTCTCCTTTTCTGTTTTGATTTCAATTTTCGTTTCCTTCCCCTCTATGCATGCATGTATCTCTTCTAAAAAATGAAGAAGAAAGAAATCAGTCTCCTGCGTTCTTCATCCGAAGGAGAAGCCACCGTCATGTTTTTTCTTCTTTTCTTCTAACCAATCCGCCCCCTTAGTGTAGTGTCGGGTTATTATGGGCTATGTCCGAAAATTATAAAACCAGGTAGTTTTAACCCGAATATTATTCTTCGCCCGGAACCGAGAATGGTGTTATTTAATTAATCCTAGGTAACCAAAATAACTATAATACTCATAATTAAAATAAAACTATTTTTTTTATTTTTCAAGTTTAAAATGGCTACGAAACATTAATAAAACAATATTTTTGTTATTTTTCATTTTAAGGTAAAAATAATGTAAAAGAGTCAAATTTAGCTAAAATAGCTATATTAAAATTAAACTAAATATTTTACGCTGAAAAAATATAAAAAATCTCGGGGAGGGTCAAAAATCACGCGTTTACAGCTGCCCCTCTTTGACTGAAAACACAAAGAGTTTTCAGACAAAGAACGACTAGACAAGTGTTTTTGACCCGACCCTTATTCGGAGGGACTAAACTAAAAGAAGAGGAATGTGACCGAGCCCTTGTATCTGAGCTGCCTACATATCCTTGGCTATAAAGGAATCAGGCCACGTGTAGTTCGAAAGTGAGTGAGGAAGGGGTATACCGAGGTGGAGAGCCGGTCGAGGTGCCGTTTCGCCGAGGTTCCGTTCCGTCGAGGTTCCGGTCCGTGGTCCTGCTATTACATCAAGAATCAAAACATGAGAAAGACTAACTAAGCCTATCAGCTACTAGTTACAAGATTCCTATCTATAAGTCTTCCGAAGCTTGATCTTGAGTATTGGTTGGTGCTTCATGCGGACTCTAAATTTGAACCTTGATACTTGCTAGTTGTAGGTGCTGCTTTTCGGATCAAGACCAGGTATGAAGTGCTTGTGACCTCGGCCATGTCTTGAGCACACCACATCTTTCATCAACTTCTGCACTTGGATTAACTCCTTGCCTTTTTTTTCATTGTGACTGACTTCTGTTGATTATCTCGGACCGTTGACTCGCATTCTGGTCGCAAGTTTCTTTTGTTGCTAACTTGCATTGCACTCCGAAGTGAATTCCCTTACTTGTGATCTTCGAACTATTATCCTTCGAAGTCTGAATATATCTTTTCTGATCCTTGTTGCCTTCCTCCTGATTCATGCGGGGGATTTCCGTTACACTCTGTCACTTTCGATTGTTCACTATCCTTATCAAATCTTGGAAACTGAGACGCCG
Source organism: Nicotiana noctiflora (assembly GCA_032618575.1). NCBI lineage: Eukaryota > Viridiplantae > Streptophyta > Magnoliopsida > Solanales > Solanaceae > Nicotiana > Nicotiana noctiflora. Next base: position 34,154 of record JASVEL010009370.1, read on the forward strand.
TTCTGCTTTTCTGGCGGGCTCCTGACTTTAACGACAAACTCTGATCATAAATCACCATTCCATTCTTCAAGCGGGCACCTGATTACCAAAACTTGAAATGTATTGATCGAATGATTACCATCTCAGGAGAAAAATTCATCGGACTGAGATTTTGATGTCTTAGGAGAAAGATTCATCAGACTAAGACTTTGACGCTAGGAGATAATTCCTCAGACTAGGTCTAAATTGTTGTGATCTCAGGAGAAAGATTCATCAGACTGAGATTTTGATGTCTTAGGAGAAAAATTCATCAGACTAAGATTTTGACGCTAGGAGATAATTCCTCAGACTAGGTCTAAATTGTTGTGATCTCAGGAGAAAGATTCATCAGACTGAGATTTTGATATCTTAGGAGAAAGATTCATCGGACTAAGATTTTGATGTCTTAGGAGAAAGATTCATCAGACTAAGATTTTGACGCTAGGAGATAATTCCTCAGACTAGGTCTAAATTGATGCCTTACTTGAAATCTTCCAATTGTTGCTTCCTTCTTCTTGTTGCTTTCATCTAAAACCTCTAATTATTGTTTTTCACTTCCTATTAAATTATCTTTAACTATAACTTCAAAAACTAAATCGCCACTCCATTCTTCAGGCGGGCTCCCTAACTTCAACTACAACTCTAAACTAAATCGCCACTCCGTTCTTCAGGCGGGCTCCCTGACTTCATCTACAACTTCAAAATAAATTGCCACTCCATTCTTCAGGCGGGCTCCCTGACTTCAACTATAACTTCAAAACTAAATCGCCACTCCACTCTTCAGGCGGGCTCCCTGACTTCAACTACCACTTAAAAATAAATCGCCATTCCATTCTTCAGGCGGGCTTGTTGCTTTCATCAAAAACCTCTAATTGTTGTTTTTCACTTCCTATTAAATTATCTTTAACTATAACTTCAAAAACTAAATCGCCACTCCATTCTTCAGGCGGGCTCCCTGACTTCAACTACAACTCCAAACTAAATCGCCACTCCATTCTTCAGGCGGGCTCCCTGACTTCAACTACCACTTCAAAATAAATTGCCACTCCATTCTTCAGGTGGGCTCCCTGACTTCAACTATAACTCAACATAAATCGCCACTCCATTCTTCAGGCGGGCTCCCTGACTTCAACTACAACTCAAAAACTAAATCGCCACTCCATTCTTCAGGCGGGCTCCCTAACTTCAACTGCACTTCAAAACTAAATCGCCACTCCATTCTTCAGGCGGGCTCCCTGACTTCAACTAAAACTTCAAAATAAATCGCCACTCCGTTCTTCGGGCGGGCTCCCTGACTTCACTACAACTCAAAACTAAATCGCCACTCCTTCTTCAGGCGGGCTCCCTGACTTCAACTACAGCTTCAAAATAAATCGCCACTCCATTCTTCAGGCGGGCTCCCTGACTTCAACTACGACTCACTAATTTCATCCCATCCTTATCGCCTTCCTTTGTTTCTTGTACCCTTTTCTTCTTCCTGCATCGTCTCTTGGGCCATCCTTTCTTCTGAATTACCTTGTTTCGGAATTACTTTCCTCCTGGGTCATGTTATTTTCTCTTGACTGCTGTGGACATCTTTGAATTGATTACTTACCTGCTGGGGATAATGCTGCTGGGGAAATCTTCTTTATTTCCTCCTTTTCTACTTCCTTCAAAACCTATCTCCCGAAATCGCCGGGGATTGAAATGTCATCAGCTGGGGATTACCCTGTCTGGGGATCCCTTTTCCTTCTTCCTCTTTCCAAAACTCCTTCGGGGCTCGTGTTTTGCTCCCTTGAAAAACTTGTAGGATATAATGCTGCCGGGGAAATCTTGAAATCAGTGTTTCATTTTTCTGAGAACTGCTGGGGGTGGTACCGGCCTCTTGCCTTTCTGAACGCAAGCTTCCTCGTTTTGTCCTGTCTGCTGGGGGTATAATTTCCTCTATCACAGCTTGTTGTTTTCTTTATTTCAAAGCTGCTGGGGACAACCGGGTTCAAAGATCATTTCCTCGCGTTATCTGGCTTCTTTCCCCAACCAGGTATTTGGTTACGAGAAAAGTTTCGCAACGGGAGAACATTTTCTGCCCCAGTTTGAGAATCTTCTTCGTGGCATGCTTTTCTGCCAACAACCCCTCTTCTTCCTGTTTCAAATCAAAGAAAAATTAGTTAGTTTTAAAATGTGGTGGCTGGTTGTGGTGCTCCTGCTGGGGATGGTTCTCCTCTTCTTTCCCTGCTCTGCATTTCATTGTCAGACCCTGCCGGGGATGTTATCATTTGATGATATTCATGCCGGGGATAGTTTTCTCCTTTCTTGCTTCCCCGCCTTCCTTGACGACTCTTTATTCGCGAACCTTTCCACGTGGTTTTCCACCGACCACCCGAATTCCTATAATAGTGACCCTTCGTGAAGACCTTGCATGTTTTACTGGTGAACCATTTTCTTTGTTCACCCTTGTCACTGAAAATACCTTTCTGCTGGGGATATCTCCTTTCTTGCTTCCCCGCCTTCCTTGACGACTCTTTATTCGCGAACCTTTCCACGTGGTTTTCCACTGACCACCCGAAGTCCTATAATAGTGACCCTTCGTGAAGACCTTGCATGTTTTATTGGTGAACCATTTTCTTTATTCACCCTTGTCACTGAAAATACCTTTCTGCTGGGGATATCTCCCCTTCTTTGGCGGCATATCTAAGGAATGTGCATTTCCCGACCTTTGAGTCTTATTGGCCTTGGCCTCGAGGTCATTAACCTTCATTGAGATATCCTTTTCACACCGATCCACCCCTTTGTCGATTTCCTATTGCTGGGGAATATCCTTCGGGACACTGGATTTGCGCTTAATCCCTCCTCACTTATACCACTTGGGTGTACCGATCAAATTCCGTCTTGCATAATTGGAATGCTGATGGAAAATTTTGAAGTCATTTCTTACAAACAGACTCTATTGGGGAATTTTTATGAAAGGAGAAAGATAAAAGGAAACAGAATAAAAGACAAAAACGAGGGTGACTCTCTAAAAATAAAAATTATAAAATAACCCTATCAAACGTGGATACCAACTCTAATGGACATGACATGCACATATAGCCTACCCTCCGTCGTTAAACCGCCTTTTGTAATCTTCTCCTGGGGCTTTCCTATCTCATTTCCAACCTTCGTTCGACTTGTAGTGCCCGAGGGGTTATCACTACCAAGCCTCTCTCATTTTGGTTTTCTCTCAGCTTTCATCGCCTTATGGTGCCTGTGAAGGTTTTCACCGCTAAGACTCTCTCATTTGTGTTACTTTTCCGCTGGGGATTGGTGGTGCTACCGCTAAGATTCTCTCATATTTCTTCTGCTGCAGATCCGAGTCTTTTCCGATGGGAATCAGAGTGTTATGTTCTGATAAGACTTCTCTCATTTGCCTGACTTGGCCTCTTTTAAAGATTGGTCAAAAGGTCTTTCTTCGGACCGTAATGTGGATTTGGATAAGGCTAGAAAGAAATGGTATTAAAGGCTCGAAACAAAACAAAATGGGTTCAAAATTACAACCTTCGGAGTCTACATCTTCCTTTATAAACACAACTTTTATTGCCCCAGTTTCTAGCTTGGGGATTTTTATTTCTTTATTTACACTATGACCGAGCTGTGAAGCGCCTACGTATCCTCCTTGAGGAATCAGGTCAAACGTAGTTCCCAATTCCTCTTTTTCAAGTTTTCTTTTTTTCACACATTTTTCTTTTTCTTTTCTTTATCTCTTTTTGTTGTTTTCTTTTTCTTTACTTTTTTCTTTATCCCTTTCTTCTCTTACCTTTCAAACTTGTTGTTTCTAGTCTTTGCAACTAATACCGAAGGAGGGGTATGAAAGAATTTAAAATAAGGCTCAAAGGGTTGACGATGGATAAAGTGTTTGGATAGCAGAACAAAATGCCTTCGTCATTCCAATCTTCAAAACATGCCAAGTGTAAACAACACAATTAATATTCGTCATATCTTTAAAGCACTATTGGGCAACACTCTCATTTTCATTATTATGGATGACCCCATGTCGATTTTGGCAGCTTGGCTTTAACGGTTTTCTTTTACTTGCCCCAGTTTCTCATGACTCGGGTTTCGAATAATCTCAAACCGTTCTTACTTCATTTAAATATCTCGATCACCTCCCAATGGTTTTGTGATTAACTTTTAAGATCAGACCAGAACTATGCGCGCACGTCATGTCACTAGAGCTAGCAAAAAAAAACTATAGGAAGGAGAGGACTAAATAACAGAAAAATGTCTAGAAATAATATAAAATAGGTCATTGCATTAACCGATAAAACAACGACTCGAACAACCAAAAAACAAAACTGGGGTACAATACTTAGAACGAACCTAGACCCCTTTAGACGAGACACTATGATCAAAAGAAAAATACAAGGATAAAAGGTTTGAGCCACAAAACAACATTCGGATTACCATTCTGAAATAACTCAGACAAATAGAAATGACAACAAAATAAGCCACCACAAATGACTCTCCAATTGATGAGCCTGACATTTAGCCACGAATTTGATTATCAGAACCACTATGGCCTTCTCTCATTTCAGTCGGCAAATTCCCGAGTGGATTCTCATATTCCGTGTCACCAGGCATCACCGCCAGAAAGTGTGTATCATCAGGTGCAGGTAATGGATTCAGCGCGATATTCTGGGTGTCACTGTTATGAATCACAATCAATCTTTCTTGGATCATCCTTTCTATTTCCCTTTTCAAATCCCGACAACTTTCCATGTTGTGCCCCTGGGCGTGGGAATGGTATTCACACCTTTTAGATGGATCAAAGCTCCTTGCACGTGGGTCCACATGATTTGGAGGGATGGGTGCAATCATGTCCTGTTGCTTTAACTTCTCAAATAAGCTTTCATAGGAAACTCCTATTGGTGTGAAATGTTCCTTCAACTTCGGTTCCCTTCTATACCCTTGGTTTGGAAGTGGGTTATAAGGTATTTGGAAATTTTGCAGAGGCTGGTAGAGATTTTGTGATGCTCGTGCTCGCTTTCTTGGATGATTTGATGGCTGAATAACATACCGGGGTGGATCAACTGAGTATGGTGGGTTCGGAGGTGGATAGTAATGCTCAGGGGAGTTATGGAAAACCTGTCGAGACATCGCATACCGTCGAGGTGTTCTTCTGGAACCTTTTCTTGACCCTGATATCATCATGACTTCTTCATCCCTCTCATTCGTGTCACTAGATTCAAATTGGACACCCTGAGCTGCAGCCTTGAGAGACGCTTGACTTATAATTCCGCCTGTCTTAAGACCGTTCTCTACCATTTCTCCCATTTTGATTACATCCAAGAAGGATTGACCGACCGCAGACATCATGTTCTGAAAATAATCCGGCTCTTGAGCTTGAAGGAAGACAGTGATTAACTCATGGTCATCCATGGGTGGCTCAGCACGAGCCGCTTGCTCTCTCCATTTAAGGGCATATTCCCTGAAACTTTCACTTGATTTCTTCTTCAGATTTGAAAGGAAAATGCGGTCCGGGGCAATGTCAATGTTGTATTGGAATTGTTTGACAAAGGCCTGTGCCATGTCGTTCCAGACGTGCCAACGAGATGCATCTTGATCCCAAAACCATTCAGAGGCTACTCCTGTAAGGCTTTCCCCAAAGTAAGCTATTAACAATTCTTCATTTCTTCCCGAGACTCCTTAGTTGATTGCAATACCTTTTCAAATGGGCTATGGGATGTCCATGTCCATCGTACTTTTCAAATTTGGGAATCTTGAAACCAGGTGGCAAGTGGACATCGGGAAACAAGCATAGATCTTTGAAAGCAACACTCTTTTGACCTGCCAACCCGTGCGTGTTTTTCAACCGCCGTTCTAAGCTTTTCAATCTTTGGGTTATTTCCTCCTGTACCATCTTTCGGGGATCTTGCGCTGTCCGCTTGTCACAAACCAACCACCTTCTACTTACTTTACAATTCAAGACAAAACATGTTAGAATGGACTCAACCAGTCCTTATCAAAATTTTTTTTTTTGCTTACTTTTTTTTTTATATATATATATATACATATACAATTGTGGTCGAATCTTATGGAGATTGCCTACGTATCATGACCCTCCATGAATCAGACCGAGCGTAGTTCTTGCAAATTAATGCAAGAAGTAAAGAGATATTTATTTGATTTTGATTTTTTGATTTTTTGATTTTTTTTTTTGAAGGAAAATTATAGAAGCCGACTCCAACTACAAACTTGTGTAGGAGATTTCTACAAGAAAAAGAATATTTTTTGGTGTCAATTATGACTATATCTACAAAATTGGCCACATAATGGCTTATTTGACAAAATGACTATTTTTGCAAAATTTATTTAAGAAAGATAAACTTAAAATTTTTTTTTATATTGTGGCTCATGGGGCGTCGTTCGGCATCACCATAAACCAACATAAGACTATTTTTCATAAATTGGCCATGTAATGGCTTATTTAGACAAAGTGGTTCTTTTTGCAAAATTTTATTTAAGAAGATGCAAATTCAAGATTTTATCCTGGGGCCTATGGGGCATCGTTCAGCACCGACACAGGCCAACACAAGACTAAAGAAGTTCAAATGCCAAATGTGGCTATTTATGCAAAGACTGGCCATGTAATGGCTTATTTGATAGAGTGATTATTTTTTGAAAAGTTGAGTGATGACTCAAACCTAATTTTGCGGATACAACCTTTCAACTATTTTGAGCAAGAATAGCATCGTCCGACTCATTTATAACAAAATCAAAAATTAAACATTTTTTGGTTATTTTTGCAAAAGGGGTGTGAACCCGGACTTGATTTTGCGGCTATGGCCTTGCAACATTTCCACAAGGAATATTTCAAGGCTGCGGCTGTGATTTATTAAAAATGATTCAAAGTGGCTATTTTTGCAAAAAATAGCCTTCCGGCGTCCTTTCGGAACAATCGGTTATTTGCAAAAACGGCATCACTTTGATTTTATTGACAAAATTAAACACACATTTTTTTTTGATTTTTTTAAAGGGGTGGTTGGACCCGATGAGGGTTGCCTACGTATCCCACCTAATGGCGAGAATCAAACCTGCGTAGTTCGGTCAGATTATTTGACCAATTATTTCAACAAAAATTGTACCACTTATTTTTTAAAATTTTCTTATCAAACTCTCGACAGCGTTTCGTTGACATTTCGTTTTTTTTTTTAAAATTTCCTCTCTTTTTATTTTTCAGGAATTTAGCCAATAATAATCCAGAACAAATAAATGCAACATATAACATGCTCGGTCTTTTGATTACCGGGTCACCTGTCCTAGACGGACCCAACCCCTGTGTTGAGTTCCCTAAGTCGGATATGATGCAAATAAACGTCCTAAATCTAGGCTTAATATCCTGATGTTTTCAATGGTACTAGACCGTGTACCCGAGCAGACAACTCGGATTTGAGGAGGGAGCTACGTACCGGGGACCCGCGGGATCGTCCGGCTTTGTAACTTATCCTGCCTCTTTTCTTATTTTGGTATTGACACTAACAGAAAAGGGAGTCTCAACCAGTAAGCACATCCCCGGGGTAAGAAGAGACGGGTTTTCGGCACAGTTTTATATACAGTTCACGCAATATCAAAGCGGTAAACATATAGCAGTTTGTATACACAGTGCAACTAATATTAAAGCGGTAGACATGTAGCACATTAATTAAACATGTAATAAAATCAGATATAGACAAAACAACAATTTAAATGAGCTCGAGTTCTTAGACCCCGAACCGAAGTTCGAGGTCAATGTCCCCAGCAGAGTCGCCAGAGCTGTCACACCTCCTTTTTACGCACCCGTACACGTATAACGTAAATGTGCCACTGTTCAATACTACACCCCGAGAAGGGATATAATAATAATCAGTGAAAGAGTTTTTCCACTTAAAGGACAGTCGGAACGGGATCAATTTATTTAATTATTCAGAGTCGCCACTTGGGAAATTAATGGTGTCCCAAGTCACCGGTCTAATCCCAAACCGAGGAAATTTATGACTCTGTATTACAGTCTGCGAAACTAGAAACCTGGATAAGGAATTCTGTTAACCCGGAGAAGGTGTTAGGCACTCCCGGATTCCGTGGTTTTAGCACGGTCGCTCAACTGCAATTTTTGTTTCTATCTGATTCCTTTATATATTTTAACTATGTGCTTTTAATATTCCGCTTATCAATTTTAGAAGAAATGCGACGTCACGAAAACACATTTCGAGTCACACCGCAACCGGTACGCCTGTGACTTTAATGCGTTTCAGTTTCGCCGAGAGTAAGATTTGGGTCACATAAATGCGCACCCATAATTAGGAAAGTAGTTTATTAAAGTCGTGCCTAAAAGAGTCTATCGTGTTATTAACTTCGGGAAAGACCGTAAAATTTACTAAACGGTCCTTCCGAATCTAAAAATGAAACTACAAAGTCCAAGCATCTTTATAATAACGTAAAAACCAACAAAAATTCCATTACACCAACAAAAATTGAGTTAATTTACCTTGCTAATATCATTTCAAATATGAATCAATAGTCTCATAAATAATCATCAACAATAAACCATCAAATTACCCAATTAACTCTCGAAATCAAAGCAATGAACTAGGAATGCAACAACAACTAAGAACAAATATGCAAGTTAATAGTTGAGTTCCAACCCATTAAATAAATCACTCTTAGGCTTTAAAATCATGTATGAACAGATTATTAAATAAAACCAACTCATGTCATGAAGCTTCACTAAAAATGTACCAATACGTATATCAGTAATATATACAAACACAGAAATTAAACTAATAAAGCAGAGGAATTTAGATAAACCTGAACGAGCGGAACTGCGACAAAATTCAATAATGAACCTCGAATCGGTACCGGAATCAACCTCGGCATGCGACGGAACACTGACACCAAACCTCAACCTCTACCATCTTTATCCATATGTTTTCTTTCTGTATTGGCTTTGTGTAGATAGAACTCAACTGGAATTACAACAGCTTGTCAACTTTAACCGAAATACTCGTCGGCAACGGAACCAACAATTTGAGCTCGAGAACGATGGAAGATTAACTGGATTTTGATGGAGCAGTTTATGGAGGAGAAATGGGAAGAGTTGTGACTGCTTTCAACTGAATTTTAATAAAGAGGTCGTTTGGGTGATTTCGATGGCTGAAGCTTTGGTGGATTGTTGGGCGTTCTTCAAATTTTGTGAGCTCAGCCGCTAGCCTTTCTTCCAATTCTTTTCTCAGATGTTACCCCTTTTTCTCCTTTTCTGTTTTGATTTCAATTTTCGTTTCCTTCCCCTCTATGCATGCATGTATCTCTTCTAAAAAATGAAGAAGAAAGAAATCAGTCTCCTGCGTTCTTCATCCGAAGGAGAAGCCACCGTCATGTTTTTTCTTCTTTTCTTCTAACCAATCCGCCCCCTTAGTGTAGTGTCGGGTTATTATGGGCTATGTCCGAAAATTATAAAACCAGGTAGTTTTAACCCGAATATTATTCTTCGCCCGGAACCGAGAATGGTGTTATTTAATTAATCCTAGGTAACCAAAATAACTATAATACTCATAATTAAAATAAAACTATTTTTTGTATTTTTCAAGTTTAAAATGGCTACGAAACATTAATAAAACTATATTTTTGTTATTTTTCATTTTAAGGTAAAAATAAAGTAAAAGAGTCAAATTTAGCTAAAATAGCTATATTAAAATTAAACTAAATATTTTACGCTGAAAAAATATAAAAAATCTCGGGGAGGGTCAAAAGTCACGCGTTTACAACTCTTCCCTGTAAGACAAAGTCACAGGACAATGGCAGATAATCTCAAGACTGAGTGGGTTGATACCGATACCCGACAACAACTGGTTGAACGGAACCACGGGTTAGTAGAAGAAGTCAAGATATTGAGACAACATGTGGCTGATATGTATCGGGCGTGGATGGATGGAAAAGCACCACCCCCGCCACCACCTAGCTTCCGGGACTCTATACTTACTTGGACACTAAACCCAAGGCGAGATGGTCACCCACATCCTCCATATATACCCGCCTATCACAACTTGTCCAACCACTCGAGTAGCTCAATTACTCGTCCTCCAGCTATGTTTTCCCAACGCTACTCCCGTCCCCAACACCACTACTCTCCCTGGGACACCCAAAGTCGTACTTCACCAGGTACCCAGCTCCACAAAGGGCCTACCAACCTCCACAAACATACCGGAAGCCCCCTGTGTCAGGTTTCAGGCCAAATAAGGCGTTTAATGAGGAGAGGTTGCTGAAGCGAGAAAAGGCTCTCACCCCTATCGGAGAATCTTATGCGAGTCTGTTCGAAAGGTTAAATCATGTTGGCTTGATTAAGCCGCTCCCCGGATATACTCCAGATCCTCTTGCGAGAAGCTTCGATCCTACTGCACGATGTGCATACCATTCCAATGTCAGAGGGCACAACATTGAGAGTTGTCGTACCTTGGAAAAGGAAGTAGAAAGGATGATTCAAAAAGGGTGGTTGATTGTGATCAAGGACGATGACGATAAGCAGATGAATCCTCTGGGGAATGTATTGACTAAAGCTAAAAATGTGGAAACAGGTAGTAGCCTCGGCAATACTGATGCAGAACTTAGTGGCTAAAGCGTCGTGCTTGGTAATTGGAAAGACACTCTATCTTTTGGTCAACTAGATGGAGCTTTGGTGGTTCATTTTTTGTTGTCATTTCTGTTGTCCGAGTTATTTTCAGGGTTGTAATTCGGACTTTTGCTTGTGGTCAAACCCTCTTGTCCTTCCATTTTTATCCTAGCAGTTTGCTTTGGTCTTGCCCAATTTTGTTTCAGGGCTGTACTCTGGTTTGTTTTGCTTGTTTTGTCATTGAACCATTTCGTCATTAGTTTAATGAAGCTTTCGCTCTTTTGTTACTTCCGGTCATCTTATTTGTTTAGTTCTTTTTACCCTTTAGTTTTGTCTTGTGTTCAAACTCCGAATCTAGTGACACGACATGCGCACACATAATTGTGGCTTAATTCTAAAAGTTAATCATGAAAAAAATTGTGTTTATGTAAGGAAAATATAGGATTCCGAAGGTTGTAATTTTGAACCCAATTTGTTTTATTTTGAGCCTTTAATACCCTTTCTTTCTAGCCCTGTCCAAACCCACATTAAAGTCGAAAGAAAGACCTTTTGACCAATCTTCAAAAGAGGCCGAGTTAGGCAAATGATAGAAGTTTCATCGGGACATAACATTCTGATTCCCGGCAGAAAGACTCTGATCTCTAGCAGAAAATAGGAGAGTCTTAGCAGTAACACTCCCAATCCCCAGCTGAAGAGAAGCACGAATGAGAGAGTCTTAGCGGTGAAAACCTTCACAGGCACCATAAGGCGATGAAAGCCGAGAGAAAAACCGAAATGAGAGAGGCTTGATAGTGAAAACCCCTCGGGCACTACAAGTTGAACGAAGATTGGAAATCAGATGGGAAAGCCCCAGGCGAAGATTACAAAAGGCGATTTAACGACGGAGGATATGCTATATGTGCATGTCATGTCCATTAGAGTTGGTATCCACGTTTGATAGGTTTATTTTATAATTTTTCTTTTTAGAGAGTCATTGTCTTTTATTCTGTTTCCTTTTATCTTTCTCCTTTCATCAAAAATTCCCCAATAGACTCTGTTTGCAAGAAATGATTGCGAAATTTTCCATCAGCTTTCCAATTACGCAAGACGGGATTTTGATTGGTACACCCAAGTGGTATAAGTAAGGAAGGATCAAGCGCAAGGCAGTGTCCAGAGGGATATTCCCCAGCAATAGGAAAATGACAAAGGGAGGGATTGGTGTTAATAAGGATATCTCAAGGAAGGTCAATGACCTCAAGGAAGGTTAATGGGACTCAAAGGTCGGGAAATGCCCAGTCCTTAGATATGCCGCAAAAGGAGAGATATCCCTAGCAGAAAGGTATTTTCAGTGACAAGGGTGAACAAAGAAAATGGTTCACCAGTAAAACATGCAAGGTCTTCACGAAGGGTCACTATCATAGGAATTCGGGTGGTCGGTGGAAAACCACGTGGAAAGGTTCGCGAATAAAGAGTCGTCAAGGAAGGCGGGGAAGCAAGAAAGGAGAAAGCTATCCCCAGCATGAATATCATCAAATCATAACATCCCCAGCAAGTTCTGATAATGAAACGCAGAGCAGGGAAGAGGAGGAGAACCATCCCCAGCAAGAGCACCACAACCAGCCACCACATTTTAAAACTAACCAATTTTTTCTTTGATTTGAAACAGGAAAAAGAGGGGTTGTTGGCAGAAAAGCATGCCACGAAGAAGATTCTCAAACTGGGGTAGAAAATTTTCTCCCGTTGCGAAAATTTTCTCGAAACCAAATACCCGGTTGGGGAAAGAAGCCAGATAATGCGAGGAAATGATCTTTGAACCCGACTATCCCAGCAGTTTTGAAAAAAAAGAAAACAACAAGCTGTGATAGAGGAAATTATACCCCCAGCAGACAGGACAAAACGAGGAAGCTTGCGTTCATAAAGGCAAGAAGCCGGTATCATCCCCAGCAGTTCTCGGAAAAATGAAACACTGATTTCGAGATTTCCCCGGCAGCATTATATCCTATAAGTTTTTCAATGGAGCAAAGCGCAAGTCTCGAAAGAGGTTTGGAAAGAGGAAAAAGGAAAAGGGGTCCCTCGACAGGACAATCCTCAGCTAATGACATTTCAATCCCCCGTGATCCCGAGAGAGAATAAAAGGTTTTGAAGGAAGTAGAAAAGGAGGAAATAGAGAAGATTTTCCCAGCAGTATCATCCCCAGCAGGTAAGTAAACAATTCCAAAGATATCCCCAGCAGTCAAGGGAAAAATAACACGACCTAGGAGGAAAGCAATTCCGAAACAAGGTAATTCGGAAGAAAGGATGAGATGGAGTTAGTGAGTTGATGTTGAAGTCAGGGAGCCCGCCTGAAGAATAGAGTGGCGATTTAGTTTTGAAGTTAGAGTTGAAGTCAGGGAGCCCGCCTGAAGAATGGAGTGGCGAGTTAGTTTTGAGTTGTAGATGAAGTCAGGGGAGCCCGCTCGAAGAATGGAGTGGCGATTTATTTTGTAGTGGTAGTTGAAGTCAGGGAGCCCGCCTGAAGAATGGAGTGGCGAGTTATTTTGAAGTAGTAGTTGAAGTTAGGGAACCCGCCTGAAGAATGGAGTGGCGATTTATTTTGAAGTAGTAGTTGAAGTCAGGGAGCCCGCCTGAAGAATGGAGTGGCGATTTAGTTTTGAAGTAGTAGTTGAAGTTAGGGAGCTCGCCTGAAGAATGGAGTGGCGATTTAGTTTTTGAAGTTATAGTTAAAGGTAATTTAATAGGAAGTGAAAAACAACAATTAGAGTTTTTAGATGAAAGCAACAAGAAGAAGGAAGCAACAATTGGAAGATTTCAAGTAAGGCATCAATTTAGAGCTAGTCCTAGGAATTATCTCCTAGCGTCAAAGTCTTAGTCTGATGAATCTTTCTCCTAAGACATCAAAATCTCAGTCTGATGAATCTTTCTCCTGAGATCACAACAATTTAGACCTAGTCCGAGGAATTATCTCCTAGCGTCAAAATCTTAGTCCGATGAATCTTTCTCCTAAGATATCAAAATCTCAGTCTGATGAATCTTTCTCCTGAGATCACAACAATTTAGAACTAGTCTAAGGAATTATCTCCTAGCGTCAAAGTCTTAGTCCGATGAATCTTTCTCCTAAGACATCAAAATCTCAGTCCGATGAATCTTTCTCCTGAGATCACAACAATTTAGACCTAGTCCGAGGAATTATCTCCTAGCGTCAAAATCTTAGTCCGATGAATCTTTCTCCTAAGATATCAAAATCTCAGTCTGATGAATCTTTCGATCTATACATTTCAAGTTTTGGTAATCAGGTGCCCATTTGAAGAATGGAGTGGCAATTTATTTTCTAAGTTTGTTGGTGAAGTCAGGTGCCCGCCTGAAGAATGGAATGACGATTTATGATTAGAGTTTGTCGTTAAAGTTAGAAGCCCGCCAGAAAAGCAGAACGGAATCTCAGTCTCCAAGATTTGATAAGGATAGTGAACAATCGAAAAGTGACAGAGTGTAACGGAAATCCCTAGCATGAATCAGAAGGAAGGCAACAAGGATAAGAAAAGATAGATTCAGATTTCGAAGGAGAATAGCTCGAAGATCACAAGTAAGGGAATTCGCTTCGGAGTGCAATGCAAGATAGCAACAAAAGAAACTTGCGACCAGAATGCGAGTCAACAGTCCGAGATGATCAACAGAAGTCAGTCGCAATGAAAAAAAGGCAAGGAGTTAATCCAAGTGCAGAAGTTGATGAAAGATGTGGTGTGCTCAAGACATGGCCGAGGTCACAAGCACTGCATACCTGGTCTTGATCCGAAAAGCAGCACCTACAACTAGCAAGTATCAAGGTTCAAATTTAGAGTCCGCATGAAGCACCAACCAATACTCATGATCAAGCTTCAGGAGACTTATAGATAGGAATCTTGTAACTAGTAGCTGATAGGCTTAGTTAGTCTTTCTCATGTTTTGACTTTTGATGTAATAGCAGGACCACGGACCGGAACTTCGATGGGACGGAACCTCGACGGAATGACACCTCGACTGGCTCTCCACCTCGGTTACTCCATTTTCTTACTCACTTCTGAACTACACGTGGCCTGATTCCTTTATAGCCAAGGATATGTAGGCAGCTGAGATACAAGGGCTCGGTCGCATCCTCTTCTTTTTAGTTTAGTCTCTCTGAATAAAGGTCGGGTCAAAACACTTGTCTAGTCATTCTTTGTCTGAAAACTCTTTGTGTTTTCAGTCAAAGAGGGGCAGCTGTAGATGCGTGATTTTGCCCCTACCCGAGATTTTTTATATTTTTTAGCATAAAATATTTAGTTTAGTTTTAATATAGCTATCTTAGCTAATTTCGACTCTTTTACTTTATTTTACCTTAAAATGAAAAATAACAAAAATATAGTTTTATTAATGTTTCGTAGTTATTTTTAAAATGGAAAAATACAAAAAAAATAGTACTTTATATTTTTATCTTTATATAAAAACGAAAATAAATAAATAGTTTCATTAACATCTTGGGGTTACTTTAATCTTGAAAAAAATATATATAAAAAAATAATTTTGTTTTAATTATTAGTCTTATAGTTATTTTGCTTACGTAGGATTAATTAACACCGTGCTCTCATTTTCGGTTCCGGACAAAGAATAATATTCGGGTTCAAACTATCCAGTTTTATCATTTTCGGACCTAGCCCATAATAATCCGAGCCCACCACACGTGAGGGACACGGACGGAACACGAGATGAAGCCATAACTATTGAAACCCACGTGGAGAACCATCAATCTTGGTCTCTCACGTGGGCATTTTGACAATTTCCCAACGGACAAAAGATGGCATGTAGTATATTTTAAAAGACAACCAAATGGGGGTCACGTGGGGAGCATAGGTTGATTTAAAAAAAAAAAAAAAAAAAAAAACAAAAATCAAAAAGGCAAAAGGAAGAGAGACAAATGATATATATGAAGGGATTTCCTTCTTCTGGGAGATTCACGCATAGGAGAATATAGGATTCTTCTTCTGGGAGATTCACGCATAGGATTCACGCTAGTGACATTGTTCGGCGGAAACCAGCGTCACTGTGTCTTCTTCTCTGTCGATTCCTACCGTACAACCCGTCGACCACCCAAAACTCCATAGCTACTGCTCCACAGCACCTTACCTCTAACCCATCAATCCCCCATCCAAACGACCCTTCACCCCGCTGCCAAACGACCAGCTCGACCTCCGCCATTTCTGCTCTTTCGTTGCTGGCCAGTCGCGACTAGCAGTCCATCTCCAGCTCTTCGGCGAGCTTTATAGTTATCCGTGGTCGTTATCCGAGGTTCTGCTCAAGGTCGTCGAGATCCAAACTGTTGAGTTCGCCGGCGTCGAGGGAGCTGACTTGGTTTTCGGTTCGAGGCCGCCTTCGAGTTTCATCCGTTGGCGTGAGTTGAGGATGCCAAGTTTTCCCGGTTCATGTTCATCCATCTTTGATTTTAGATGTTGTGAATCTTAAATCAGATTGAAAGAATTTTGCTCAAAGGTTCATTTTCTTCACCTTATGTTATGAATTTTTGTTTTCTTAATGGTTGTTACTGTTGATATTCCTCTTTAGTTTGATATTTTCTTTTGTGGTTTGTTACAGCATGGGTTGTCCATTTATTTCCCTTTAATTGTTTTGTTTGTCCTTTTCATTTATCTGATTTATTTGAAGTTGAAATATAGTAGTGCTTAAAACATAAGTTGTCCATTCACAATCCAAATGCAAGCATGATTTGGATAGCTTAATGATTTGAGAAGGAAATTTTTAATAAGCTTGCTACTGGTGTACCGTACAAATTCTAACATACTAATATAGAATCTTAGTGAAATTACTGTTTACACTATTTAATTATTTGTGTATCCAACTGAAGATATTTTATATTATCCGATATTGTCTATATCTATCTTTAGTCGAGGGTTTGAATTGTATTGAAAATTTGTACCACATAAATGTATATATATTAAGAATACTTAAACTCCGGGACAGACCGTTTAGTAAATTGCACGGCCTTCCCCAAATAATAATGCGTTAGACTCTTTAGGCATGTATTTTTATAATATTACCTCCCTAAACTTGGGTGTACATTTATGTGACCCAAATCCAAATCTCAACGGAGTCGAAATGTGTCGATAACCATGGCTGCACTGGTGCGACGTGGTTCGAGATACGTTTTCACAACGTTGCAGTTCTTTTTATTAAAATAATGAATAATAATATTAAAAGCGGTTAAAAGTTTAAATTTGCGCATAGTTAAAATATATAAAGAAATCAGATAGAAACAAAAATTGCAGTTGAGCGACCGTGCTAAAACCACGAATCCGGGAGTGCCTAACACCTTCTCCCGGGTTAACAGAATTCTTTATCCAGGTTTCTAGTTTCGCAGACTATATTACAGAGTCATAAATTTCCTCGGTTCGGGATTAAACCGGTGACTTGGGACACCATTATTTTCCCAAGTGGCGACTCTAAAAAAAATTAAATAAATTGATCCCGTTCCGACTATCCTTTAAGTGGAAAAACTCCTTCCCTGATTATTATTATATCCCTTCTCGGGGTGTAATATTAAACAGTGGCACATTTACATTACGTGCGGTGGAAAAAGGAGGTGTGACATGGAGCCGGTAGCCATGTTGGGTCGACAGATTCGTAAGTTGAGATCCAAAGACATAGCCTCAGTGAAAGTGCAGTGGAGGGGTCATCCTGTGGAGGAAGCAACTTGGGAGACAGAACAGGAGATGCGGAGCAAATATCCACACTTATTTGAGACTCAAGGTATGTTTCTTAACACACTCGCGGACGAGCGTTTGCTTAAGTTGGGGAGAATGTAACGACCTGACCCGTCATTACGGGAGTTATCGCCCCATTTTATTCATTTAATACTTTAACATGTTAATTCATATATGTTTGGAGAGTCAGAAGCAAGTCAGATGGAAATTTGATAGAAATGAGGCACTAAACCTCTTTATGAGAAGAAGAGTTTGTAAAAGTCAATCGAATGTCGACCGGTGAGTTAGACAGCTCAGAATCAAATTCTGATGATTTGGATAGCTTCGGGAGGTCATCTATGACATAAGAGAGCAATCAGAATAAAATTCGGACGTCCGGTGTAGATTTAGGCTTGAATTGGCAAAGGTTGAATTTTGGCGAAATCCGAAAGGTAGGTGAGATTTTGATCTCGGAATGAAATTCCAAAAGTTGCAGTAGCTCCGTAAGGTGATTTTGGATATGCATGAAAATTTTCAGGTTATTCGGAGGTGTTTAGGTTGGGTTTAGAGCAAATGTTGGTTTCAGAAGTTTTAATGAAATTTAAGTTTTGAATTCGTGAGAATTCGATGATTATGATGTTTACGATGGTGTTTATATGTTACAAGTAAGTTTGAATGAGGTAATGTGATGTATTTTTGCTTTTGGTTGAGGTCCCGGGGGCCTTGGGATGTTTTTGGGAGGTTAAGGGGGAGAATTTTGAATTTATAGTAGGTTTAAGAATTTTGGCTTCTGATATTTTCGCACCTGCGGAAATAGGACCGCAGAAGCTGTTCCGCAGTTGTGGCCCTAGTAACGCAGAAGCAACCTTGGAAGGGCAGGGCGTTTTTCACAGAAGCGGGGAATTTTCGCAGGAACGGTCCCCGCAGAAGCGAGGAATATCTCGCAGAAGTGACACTTTCTGCAGAAGCGCACAAAGTGCCGCAGAAGCGGTCTCGCAAGAATGCGAGTAATTGACCGCAGAAGCGGTCCTTGCCCTTAAGGGAGAAGTCGCAGAAGTAACACAATTTCCGTAGAAGCGGACTCGCCTAAGCAGGTAAATTTCCACAGAAGCGGAAATCATCAATGATTTAATGAGAACAGTGTATCAAAATTTCAGAGTTTAAAAAACAACTATTGATTTCGGGAATAGGTGAATTGTGAGGGTTTTTAAGGAGGAACAGTGGGAAATCATCAGGTAAGGGTTCCTAAACCCAAATTATGTTGTTATAACACAATAACATAGATTAAACGCCCAAAAAACTGAGAATTTAAGTGAAAAACATGGTGGTTAGGGCTTGGAAATGTAGGAAGATAAAATTGGAAGTTGAGGGGTCAAACGGACTCCGTTTTTGATACAATTTATATGCACAGACTCGTGGTGAGACGAGGAATCCGTTGGTATGATTTTTTAAATTTTTCAAAAAGTGGGCCCGGGGCTCGGGTTTTACCAACTTGCTGCATTATTGCGTTTTTCAAGTAAATTTGATTGGGTTATATTTCTTTGACCCATATTGATGTAATTGATGTGGGTTTGATTAGATTCGACGCACGAGGCGTAAAATTCAAAGGGAAAAGGCATCGCGGACGAGTCCACGACCGGCTAAAGGTGAGTAGTTAGTGTATATGGTAGCCTGAGGGTTCGAAACCCCGGGTTAGCACATTGTGACGCTAGTAGGGCGTGGCTCACACCCCATGGCATGTGAGGGATTGATTATGACTGGGGATTGAGACTTGGTCCGTCCTGGATATGAATAATATGTTATATGCGGTTGAAAAGCACACTGTGTTATATATATTTGTGGGTTGTAAGCCATGTTTGGGGTCTTATGCCGACCTGTAGTATCCCTAAGGGATAGATATATATATGATAGCTTGGTCTGCTTAATCACTAATCTCAGTCCTGGTTTGAAATCACTATTATGAAATGCTAAGTCACATGTTCTTGGAAAATTAATAAAATTTAAGTATTTTCATCGTTAATTAACTAGAACCTAGAAATAAATAATTTGAACTGTTGTGTGACTCATATGCATGTTGTGGACTGAGGATGGATCGGGTTGCACACCGCAGCAGATGATATAAGGATCGGGCTGCACACCGCAGCAGACTATATGATATTGCCCTTGGGCTGAAGGAGCCCCTCCGAATTCTGTACACACCCCCAGTGAGCACCGTCGACGTTAAACGGATCGGGCTATGCGCCGTAACGGTCATATACATTGCATTTCATTTTTATCTGTTGAATTATCTATGCTAATTGTGACTTGCTGTTGTTGTTAGTTCGTGGTTGGTATCAGATTGTAGTTTAACTTTACTCTATGGTATTTTGTGGATTTTTTGCTTTCAGCTATTAATATATACTTCTTACTCACTAAGTACTTAGTACTCACCCCTACTCCCTGCACCTTTGTCTGCAGATACAGGTACACTGGAGGGTTACACGAGCAATCCAGCTTCTATCAGAGTTATTTCAAGTTGCTGAGGTAGCTACCGACGTTCGCAGAACCTAGTTTCTCTTTCCGTTCAGTCATTATTATATGTTTCGCAAAACCCGAGCCCCGTGCCCACTTTTTGAAAAATTACAAAATTCACATCACTGGATTCCTCGTTTCTCCGTGAGTCTATGCATATTGAATTTACCAAAATCTATGTCCATTTGACCCTCCAAGCTCTATTTCTAAATTACCAATTCTCAAACCCTAGGTTTACCTCCTTTTGATGAGTTTCAACCAATTTCCATGTTGAATTTATCATAATTTCGTATATTAAAGCCAAGGGACTTACAACCAGTCGATTCCCAGCCAAAACTCTCTTTAATTCTTGCCAAAAGCTCTCAAGGCGTCTCAACAATAGTTGAAAATATCCCAAGCTCGCGGATTCTGCCCAGACCAACTTTAGCTTCTACGGTCCTATTCTGCTTATGTAGGACCGCTTCTGCAACCTTAATCCCGCTTGTGTGAAGCCTCAATAAAATCAAAAACCGCTTCTATGGCTCATTTTTCCACACCAGCGGTACGGCTTCTACGGTCCGTACTTCCACTTCTGACAAACCTGCCAAAACCTCTTCGTCGCTTATATGGTAAATCTTCTGCTTATGCAGACCCGTCTATGCGGGTACCTTCCCGCTTCTGCGGCAAATGCTCACCCATATCCCCTTTTTTACCTGCGTCTCTGCCCCCGCTTCTGCGTAACCGCATCTGCGGTTTCTTTTCCGTAGATACGGAAATACCCGCTTCTATAAAAAACATGCAATTCCAAACTTCAAATATCATTCCTATAGCCGCCCGAAATCATCTAGAGGCCCTCGGGACCACAACCAAAAGATCCAACCCATCCTAAATCATCATTCAAACTTATTCCAATATGTGGCGACCCGGCCAATCTTCACGTGAGTTACCATCCCATTTCCCCCATATTATGTTTCTCTATGTTTCAATATTAGTGTTTGAGGTGATTGGGTGGAATTCGATAGGTTTTAGATGGAAATGAGACACTTAGTCTCTTAAAGGGAAGCTTGTTTTGGAAAAGTCAACCGAAAGTTGACTATTTAGTTAGAGGGCTCGGATTTGAATTCAGGTGATTTGGTTAGCTTTGATGAATGATTTGTAACTTAGGAGTGTGATCGGAATTGAATTTGGAGCTCCGGTGAAGAATTAGTCTTGAAATGGCAAAGTTAGTATTTTGGTAACTTTTGGTTGTTAGGCGAGATTTTGATCCGGGGGCCGAAATGGGATTTCGAGAGTTGCAGTAGCTTCTTAAGTGGTTTGAATATGTGTGCAAAATTTTAGGTCATTTGGACGTCGTTTGGTTGGGTTTTTGATCCACAGTGCACTGTGGACATTTTGAAGAAACTTAAGCTTGAATTCGAGGTGATTTAGTGGTTTTAGCGTTGTTTGACGTGTTTTGAGGATTGGATAAAGTTTTAATGGTGTTTTAAGATGTGTTGGTAACTTTTGTTGTGGTCCCAGGAGCCTCGGGATGATTTCAAATGGCTAACGGGATGAAATCTCAAGTTGAGAAGTGGCAGATCTTACTGGTATCTGGTATGAGCGCTTCCACTGAAATGGACCGCAGAAGAGGCTCTGCGGAAGCGTGAGGTTGGTTGCATAAGAGGTCTGATGTGGAGCAGGGTAGTTCCGCAGAAGCGGAACTCTTTTACGCCAAGCGAGTTCGTAGAAGCGGACGTGTGGTCGCAGAAGTAGTTTGGCCTTGAGATGAGGAATCCGCAGAAGTGAAAATGATTGTCGCAGAAGCGGGTGATGGGGTTGTAATGAAAAAATTCATAAGCGAAGTTATGGCCATATAAGTGATCATGCATAAGTGGTCGCGGGACCGCATAAGCGAAAAGAGCTATTGGCAGAAGGGTTTAAAGGTTTTATTTCATCCGCGACCTCCACCATTTTTCCTCCAATGTTGAGCGAGCTTGAGAGCTATTGACGGGATTTTTAAAGAGTTTTGACTGGGAATCGATCGGAGGTATGTTCTATGGTCTAGAAACATCATTTTATTGAAGAATATACCTTTAATTCATGGAACATTGGAGTAAATATTTGAAGAGCTAGGGCTTGGTTTATTGAATGTAAATTTGGAATTTGGAGGGGCATTTGAACTCCGATTTTGATGAATTTGATATCTATAGACTTGTTGAAAGACGAGGAATCGGTTGATGTGAATTTTATAATTTTTCGAGAAGTGGGTCTGAGGCTCGAGTTTTGCCAACTTTGTGATTTTTGTTACTTTTCGAGTCTTTTCGATTGGGTTATGATTCATTAGCCTATTGTGACGTATTCCTTGTGGTTTTTGTCAGATTTGATGCGCAAAGAGGTGTGTTGGGATAATACCCTAGATTCAATGGGAAAAGGCTTGGCAAGCTAGACTTTTGGCCGGCTAGAGGTGAGTAATGATTTTAAATGAGGTCCTGAGGGTTTGAGACCCTAGATTTGCACAACTTGGTGCTGTGTTGAGATAAGACACGTGTTCAATGATGAGCGCGGGGTCATTTACTAATGGGGATTGTGACTTGGTTCATTCCGGATGATATTTTACTGCGTATTAGCTATGACTTGTTGTTTTTCACTATGATTTGGGCTTATTGCCATATTTGGGGCTTATTGCCGACTATTTGAACTCCTTATGAGGTATCATCACTGTTTTCCTCACTATTTGAAATATTATTTGAACTCAGTCCATGTGATTTACACTATTTCATGAACTTAGCTATATTATACTCAAAATTGGAGTTTTAACTAATATTTGAACTATTGTTCAAGCTGAGCACTATTGATTTACTGATGCCCGAGGGGCTTTTGATTATTTTTGGACTGATTGAGGCTGAGGGCCATGTGTGAGGATATGATGAGTGATGTGAGGAGGCTTTCAAGCCTCGAGTGATATGTGGAGGCTTTCAGGTCTCGAGAGATATGTGAGGAGGCTTTCAGGCATCGAGTGTATTGTGAGCAGGCTTTTAGGCCTCATATTGATATATTCAGGCTTTCCGGACTTGTTGATAGTGCTTGGGCTTTAGGAGCCCCTCCGGAGTCTGCACACCCACAGTGAGCGCGGGTACCAATGTGATTGAGAGTGAGCCCGAGGGGTGATGTTGTACTATGTGATTGATACGGAGTCCGCCGCGATGATACTGTATTGAGAGTTTGATATAGTGCCCGAGGGGCAGGTTCTTGAGCATTTCTTATTGATTGAGAATAATTATTTTTATTGTTTTAAAAGAGATTTCTTACTGTATTTTACTGGTTTCTACTGTTTATCTGATTTTACTACTGAAGATAGCGTTAATTGTGCCTTTATGTGATTATATGTTCTTAGACATTATTTCTATTTATTACTCACTAGGTTGGAGTAGTCACATTACTCCCTTCACCATGTGTGCTGATACAGGAATAGCAGGGTTCATTCCTGAGCGCTGATTTCCGTCCAGACCAGGCGGACCTAGAGAGACGAGGTAGCTGTCAGCGTCGATGGCCCCTTTTTCTTCCTTATATTTTGTATTTCATCTATCTTCGGAGTATGTTATTAGATACAGTCTTGTAGTAGTTATTAAATGTTGTAGTAGCTCATGACTTATGACACCCCGATTAAAGGTTGGATTTGGGTTGGCTTTTTTGTTATCGCGGTTATGTTTGTATTGCAGGTTATGATATTCTTGCTTTAAGCTTATTTATGATTTATAACTGTAAGATATTTTAGGAGTTAAATGTTCAGTCGGATGGCCTCATCTTTACGAGAGGCGCCATCACGACTATGTCGGTTTGGGTCGTGACAAGTTGGTATCAGAGCCTAGGTTTCTAGATCTCACGAGTTATGAGCAGGTTTAGTGGAGTCTCGCGGATCGGTATGGAGACGTCTGTATTTATCCTCGAGAAGCTGCAGAACCCTTAGGAAAACTTCATATTCTTGAAATTCTTGTCATGCGACTTTAATAATCTGAGAACTAAACTTTTGTGTTCTACTCTCTCGCAGATGGTGAGTGTGAGCATGTGATTTTTTCCCTCATGACAATTACTCCCAAAGTCATAAAATAAAATAGTTTTGTGTTTGTATTCGATCTTATGGATTTTTGTGTGGTCTTTCCTTAGCGTCAGCGCTTGGTCTGTGCGTGTTTATTTGTTACATTAATCAAAAATACAAAAAATATGTGTTGTAGGCATTTAGGAATTAATTGTGCGTTCATTGGAATTAATTAATCGTATAATGGCTAAAAAGAAAATTACAAAATGCGCATATTTTGTTCCCTGCCATTAGACGATTTTAGTTAAACGTGTAATTTGTGTTAATGGTTTAAGTATCAATTAATAGGCGTGTAATTTTTCTTTTAATTTGTTTAGAGAGGCTTTAATTTAAGCGTGGTTAGTGAAGAAAACTGGTCAAATTTGTAAAAAACCCAAGCCCAAAAGTGCTGTCTCCGCCCAGCCCAAATCAGCCAACCTTAGAGTTATCCAAACGACGTCATTTGGTCACACTTGATGTGGGCCGTTGATCTCAAATGGATCAACGGCTAAGATCATATTTCCTTACCCAATCAATAGCCCGACCCACTTCATCATAGACCGAACCGGTCTCGTAACCTATCCAAACGACGCCGTCTCTCTTAAGTGAGAGATCCAGGCCATTGATTTCGCTTGATCGAACGATCTAGATTAAATCGCTCCCTTTCGTATATAAACTTGATCTCTACCGAGCCCCCCGATACAAATACCCCCTCTTCACTATCGTCTCTCTCAGAGACGATATCTCCCAAGCAAAACCCTAGCCGCCACCCTACCCTTTCGCCGTAAACTCGGCGGCAACAACGCCGCCGGTCACCAAAATTACACCCCAGGTCCTCCTTCTTCCCCTGAACACGAATCCCTCATTCACCAGTCTCAAATCAGCCTGGGCTTTCTCGAATCCTTATCTGAAGGTTCGAGTCTAAGGCTCAACCTACACCAAACACCCCCAAATTCACACCACGCCACCCCTAGACCTCCCTCATCCTAAATCACGCCCCCGTTTTGTTCGAATTTGACCGGAGCTGGTCGAGCCCCAATTTGAGCCTAAGAACCCTAGAAATGCCAAACCATGGAATCTGTCCAAATTAATGAAGATTTGGGGTCTAATCGACCTTAGTCGAAGTGCTCTCATTTGAGAGCACTCGAATAAGGTCTGTTCGACCACAAAAGCATTTGAATCCGAGTTCGAACCCGAGTCATCTACATTTTTGAGTTTCTGAGGTAAAACCTTCCCTTTCGTTGTTCTATTTACTTCTGTTAATATCTGTTTGGTTGTTTAAATTAATTTTAATTGATTTGTCAATTTTTTTGAAATGATTCTGTTCTCCTCCTCCAAGACCTTTTATTTGGTCAGTATTTGTTTTTGTTTGATTTTCTTGAGTGTATCTGTTATTAGAATGCACGTTCGACTCAAGTTAACAATCGTCGAATGATTGATTCCCCGTTTCCCTGAGTCTGCCCGTATGTATAATTCAAAGATCTATTAGTTTTTGTTAAATGGATATAGTTGTTAGTATTAGGAAATCAGAGTTAGCATTTTTAGAATTTTAAAAGTGCCTTGCCCATAAAATGGGCTAGTGGAACCTGCTACAGCAGGGTATCCCACCAGTCTGCTGCAAGCCAGCAGTTTAAACTAATAAGCCCATACTTTGATAGTTTTAGTGGAAAAAGCTGGACAGTCAGCTTAGAGAGAAGAAGATGCTGTTAGTAGGAGATATAAGGGGGAGGAGATAAGAAGCCAGGGGGAGGGATTCTGATAGATAGAAAAAAGTTTAAGAAGAGAAAAATATTGTTCCTTTGGTTTTGTTTGAATTCTGTGTTTTTTCCCAATTCATAGGTTGAGTTGAACCTCTATAAGCCTTCTTCCTCTTTAAATAAGACCGGAACAATAGTTGTTCAAGCTAGCATTCCTGCCCCCTATAACACTGTTATACTGCTTTAAAGATCAGAAACAATTGAGCCTTCTCTGTTTCTGTTCTGACACCTGAGTGTTCAGTTTGTCTGAAGGGTTCTGGTGAGTTCACTTGAGTCCCCTGTTTGTTTGCTACTTGGTTTTCTGGAAACTGCAGTTGGTTTTTCTTAAGTTCTCTGTGGGTTTGAGTTCTTTCCTGGGATTTCAACTTGTTCCCTAGGCTGCCTGTTACTGTTTCATTAGTGGCTTGAGTGTTTGCTGGGATCTGTTGCTGCCATATTTGCTATTGTTTGATGTTTGCTGCTACTGACTGATCCTTCTTCATTGTGGTAAATTCCATGTACACACTTGTAATCTCAAGCCAACATAAATGAAGTGAATGAATGGAAATATTCAATGTGACATTGTTGTGACTTTTATTTTATGTTTTTCTATCCTATATACAAATCTAGTTAGAGACATTTGTACTCATTTAGGATTAGTTTAATTGTAATTAATTCTAATTTTAGACTGGACTGGACTGATACACTTTGAACTAGCTTATAGGAGATTTTGTGTTAGCAGATTTTAAGATCACATTCTGAATGATTAAATATGTAATAACAGGATTATTTTCAATAAGCATTATAAGACTATGATATAGTTAGTGTTAATATAAAAATTAGCTTGTTACTTTGTTGTTGAAATTACACGTATTACAATGTAACGATATATTTCCTAATAGGTGTCAAAAGTGGCATAATGGCTAAGCCTTTAGTATACATTTAAATCTGTGAAACTGAATTCATATTTAGTATCATCATTTTTTTTTGTTTCGCACGCCTGTTATGATAATCATTTCTTTGGTGCAAATCATCAGTAGTTAGCTTAATAAGAATTTGATATGTAATAGGTTTAGTATATTTTAACAAAAAAGGGATGCACATTGCTTCACTGTAAATTTATAGCGTTTGATTCATTGTAAATGCGTATGACCTGCCAAGTTTCAGGGATTTGATCCTTGAACTCACATAGGGCCAGCTCTGCATTTTTCCATTTGGGCCTGTCTCAGGCCCAACGTTTGAAAGAATTAATCCAGGACAAGTGTATAAATTGGGTTCCTTGGACCTAAGGTTAAAATGGCACTTGGCCTGTTAATGTTTAATTGATAGGCTATGGCATTTCTTAATAATGATAAATTAGAGTTTTCCTTTATTATTATAGATAAATAGTATAAATTTTAGTCACTTTAGGTACGACTTTAATAAATAATAATGAGACGAGCCTCGTTAGAAAAAAAAACACACGGGGCCCTCAAATAAATTATTGTTATAAAGAATTAGACTCGGGAGGACCGTTTAGCGAGTTTTACGGTCTTTTCGAAAGTTACAGGGAATTCAAAAAGTTTTTTTGTACGCCAAACAAAAATAAATAAGTAATAAAATGTTTGAATAATTTGAATGCCATTTTATTCTAGATTTCCATGTCAAGATAGTTACCTTGGTCATACCGGGTGTCCTTAGGATTGAGTGGAGTGGTGTGATTGACTGTCCCCAGCAGGGTGATTTCCTTCCTAAAGCCCCACCGGATGGTTGGGAAGGGTTGTCTATCATATTTGACTTTTGTGAGAGATGTTGGAGCTGCGAATTTTAGTATTAATTATGTCCACATTGTGAGGGATTTTCCAGATGTGTTTCCAGCAGACCTGTCGGGGATTCCACCGGATAGAGACATTGATTTTGGTATTAATCTGGTGTCGGGCACTCAGCCCATCACTATTCCTCCCTATCGTATGGCACCACCAGAGTTAAAGGAATTGAAGGAGCAGCTTCAGGAACTCCTAGATAAAGGGTTTATTCACCCGAGTGTGTCACTGTGTGGTGCACCAATCTTATTTGTGAAGAAGAAAGATGGCACAATGAGAATGTGCATTGACTACAGGCAGTTGAATAAGGTGACAGTGAAGAACAAGTACCCACTACCGCACATTGATGATTTGTTTGACCAGCTCCAGGGAGCAAGGGTATTGTTACAACCCATATTCATGTATGTTAGCTCATGCCATAATGTAGTCGACATAAATCCATTAAAGTATTATCTATAAGATGATAAGAAGTTAATCCTATTGGTCTTAAATGATACAAAGGTGTATAAGGGTGGTTAACAAGTATTAGAAGTTAAACGAATCAAGGATGTTGTCAGCCATATTTTCGGGTAAACCTAGAGGTTCTTAATACACTTAAGTGGTAGTGTTTTAAGGTATTTGAATCATATAATATCTGTATCATAATTCTTGAAGTCAAATGAGTTATGAGACAAAAGTTGCCGCAACTTAGGTTCATAATTTTACTTAAACATTAGGTCAAATGTTACTAAGATTTTATCCCTATTTACTTAGAATTGTTGAATTATATTAACAGTAAATTGAATATCTACGAGTCTAGTGTCTATTGGATTAAACCGTTTGTCGATACGATCTCGGAGTAGAGAGATATTCATGTTTTCGCGAGACTGCACCAAGCACCTCTCTATGAGGCCCACTTAGGAGGTTTAAGACATTTGGATCTATATAGGACGCCTCCAACCCGTTTTAAGCCATTTATTTTCATTATTTTCAGACCATAGAACCCTAGGAACACCCACTCAAGGTTCTCTCAAGATTAAAGACCCAAACAAAGGGAAACAACACAAATCAAGTGTCGGGAATCCCGTGGCGCTAGTAAGTCTATCATTGTTCTTGCTATTGCTCATTTTTTTATTGTTCCAGCTCGTGTGGGAGGTTGTTTTATAGGGTTTATATTCTGTAAATACTCCCTCAAGTTCTTAATATCAACCCTAGGTGATTTCAAGCCTTCTAAAGTGATTCTAGTGCTGAAAAAACACTAGTTGATTGCTAGTTTCGCTTCCTTGTTGTTGTGGCAGAATTGGAGGGATATTTCGTGGAGAAGTAAGGTCAAATTTGAGTTGTTTTTTCTTTATAATGGTAAGGAACCTCTTAATCTATATGTATTTTAGATTATCCAAGTTGCGTCTAAGTCATTGAAGCTAGAACCTGTAAAATATATATTGAAAGGCTTGGTAGTAATGTTATCAGTTGGTGGACTATTTTGGGATGTTCAATATGACTAACATTGATGTTGTTTGGCTGTCTGGTGATTTTTTTCACTTGTGTAAAGTCATATAAATAGGGGAGGTGCTGTCCGTTTCATCACAAAATAGGTTGTGGTTGGTACATAATAGTTGTGACGCTTAAACGTTAATGATAGTGAAATTTCTCCTCTTGTAGACTAAGGAGTCATGGCATTTGCATAGCTTGAGGTTGGGCAATATATACAATGTATGTAAGGCTATCCCTTTCCTTCTTTTGCACGACTCCAATTGTACATAATGTAATTAATGAGCTTCCAAAGATACTCTACTCTTAGAAGCTAGCAATACTTACATTGTTTCCCCTCTTATGGAATGATTGTTGTTGATGTTGCTTCTCTTATTCGTATGTTATCAATGTTGTTGGTACTTCCTGATTCTTATAAGGTTCATAGTGAAAAGTTAGTCCTAATAACATGTACAGAGGATACTGGCCTTACATCACTTTGAAAGGTCTAGAAAATGTTTCTATGAGTCGAGCATGCAATATATATATTTATCTATTTTACTCTACTGAGCCGTGCTATAGTCGGCCGGGTATGGCCCCTATTGTGCAACCACTGATTAGTTAGGTTTTACCAAGCTCCACGTGGCCAGGTACGATTCTACCGAGCCTTATAATGGCCGAGTACGTTTTTTATCGATCATATTACGATCGGGTACAATATGATGATGCCTATAGAGGCGTATGTTTTTAAAAGTTTATGTATTTATACTTATGTATTATGCATTTCATGTCAGTAGTCCTCAAAGGTACTCAGATGTTATAGGTTGTATGTTCCTATCCCTGCTTACATTATTATTCGTATTTATGGTTCCCTACCTTACATACTCAGTACCTTATTCATACTAATGTTTTTTTATTTGTGGACGCTGCATGCTGTGCTTGCAAGTCCTGATAGACAGACATGTGCAGCTCCCCACTATAGTAGGCTGTCTAATTCAGCGGTGATTGGCGAGCTCCCTTCTCCGAACTGGCCATCGTCTTGGTATGCATTTTTGTTATAGACATTATGGGTATGTCGGGGCCATGTTCCTGCTATGTTGCAGCACTCATGTTCCTTTAGAGGGTCATAGACAAGTGTCAATTCATGTATAGTTTGGTACGCCTTGTCGGCTGATTTTTGTTAATAGTCCTTCATGGTAGCGTGGTAGCTTGTACCATATATATATAGTTTCTTGATTGTCTGGTCATCCCATGTTATGTAGGTTCATGCCATCATATTTTATTGTTGGTTGTCCATGATCCATGTCTACCATTTATATTGATCTCGTCAACCCTAAAAGATAATGAAAAAGGTTAGATAAAATGTATATTGGTGCTCGGAAAGTATGGTCGGGTGCTAGTCATGGTCCTCAAGTTTGGGTTGTGACAAACTTGGTATCAGAGCAAGTCTATCCTAGGGATTGTCTATGAGTCGTGTCTAGTAGAGTTCTGATTATAGATATGTAGCACGCCACATTTATAATCAGGAGGCTAAATGACATCTATGGTTGTTACCTTCATGAATCTAGATCGTCTATATAGCTGAGTCGTAAGTGTTCGTCTCTAATATTCATCTTAATTTCTTTCAGTGATGCCTTCGACTAGGAAGAAAACAATTAGTAGACATCTTGATACAGCTGCAGGAGACGGTACTAATCAGGTGCCCCAAGCTAGAGCAGGCAAAAGTGAGGCTCAATGTGAGATGCCATCTCATACCTCATCTACTCTGCCTCCTCCAGAGGATATTAGGAGGCACCCAACACCTCTAGTTCCTCTGTCTAGCACTATAGACCATGATATGCGGAGTGATTTGCAGTTATTAACTAGCTTGGTAGCTGCACATGCTAGAGGCAGAATACAGGTGTTGTTAATAAACTAGTTAGTACGAGAGTTCGTGATTTTATTAATTTAGACCCTCTAGTGTTTACCAGATCGGACCCCAAGGACGACCCCCAGACTTTTATTGACCAGGTTCATCGTACATTATGGGTTATGAATGTTAGTGAGACAGAGGCGGTAGAGTTGGGTTCTTATCGGCTACAGGATTTAGCGGTTCTCTAGTATGATAGTTGGGAGAGATCCAAGGGTCCGAACGCTCCTCCAACTGTGTGGAAGGAATTTTCTAAGGCCTTTCTTCGTCACTACTTGCCAGATGAGATACGACGAGCAAAAGCTGATAAGTTCTTCAACCTTAGACAAGGTAATATGAGTGTGCGAGAGTATAGTATTCAGTTTGATTCTTTAGCAAGGTATGCTCCCCATATGGTGGCCTAGATGAGTGATATGGTGCATTTGTTCGTCAATTGATTGGGACCACATTTGACAAATGAGTACACAACAACCTCCTTGGTGGAGGGCATGGATATTTCCAGTATTCAAGCTTATGCCCAGACCCTAGAGGATTGTAAGCACCAGCAGAGAGTAGATAGGGAGCATGATAGGGGCTAGCATAAGAGGGTGAGACTTGCAAGTTATTCTAATGACTTCAGAGGCAGCGTCAGGCCCCAGTTTTCGAGGAGTTCGGTGCCACATGTAGCTAGTGCTCCTCAACAGTTATAGTGGCCTCAATATGATTGATCCTATTTCTATCAAGCTCAGAGTTCGGAGGCATCTGGCTTGCAACATCATATGGATACTAGTCATATGAGACCCCCAATACCACGTTGTGATTAGTACGACAAGGCCTAATTTAGACTATGCCGTCAAGGTTTTGATGCATGTTATTCTTGCGAAAAGCCTAGCCATATAATGCAGGATTGTCCTAACAGAAGAGGTGATGGTATGGCTCAGTCGACTGGATCTGTTTACGGTTCTTCCTTATCAGTTCGACCTCCAGCACGGGGTTTTTAGTAGTTGACAGGTCGTGGTAGAGGTAGAGGTGCAGGGCCTAGTTCGAGTGGTGATCAAAGTTGAACCTATGCTCTAGTAGGTCGACAGGATCTTGAGTCATCTCCGGATGTTATTATAGGTATATTGTCTGTATTTTCTTATGATATATACACGCTGATTGATCCGGGATCCACATTATCATATGTTACAACCTTTGTGGCTAATAAGTTTGGCGTTGAACCTGAATTGACAAGTAACCCCTTGTGGTATCTACTCCAATAAGAGGTTCTGTGATTGCTATAAGGGTATATAGAGGTTGCACTGTGATGATTTGTAGTCGTCAAACCTCGGCAAATATATTTGAGTTAAAAATGGTTGATTTTTATGTGATAAATGGAATGGACTGGTTGTCCTCATGCTATGCAAATGTTGATTGTTGTAGAAAGATTGTTAGGTTTCAATTTCTTGGTGAACCCGTCATTGGTTGGAAGGGGGACATTGATACATCAAAAGGTATGTTTATTTCCTATCTTAAGGCAAGGAAAATTATCTCAAAACGTTATATTTATCATCTCATTCGTGTTAGGGATGCGGAGGCGAAGCGCCGACTCTACAATCAATCCCCGTGGTCAATGAATTTCCAGATGTTTTCCCAAATGAACTCCCACACCTTCCTCCTGAAAGGGAGATTGAGTTTAGCATTGATGTGTTGCCTAAAACTCAACCAATCTCTATCCCTCCATACATAATGGCCCCGGCAAAGTTGCAAGATTTGAAGGAGCAGTTAAAGGACTTGCTGGATAAGGGCTTCATTAGGCCTAGAACTTCACCTTGGGGTGCGCCAGTACTATTCGTGCCAAAGAACGATGGATCAGTACGAATCTGTATCGACTATCAGCAGTTGAATAAGTTTACTATAGACAACAATTATCCACTTCCAAGAATTGACGACATATTTGACCAACTCACGGGTGCCAAGTATTTCTCTAAGATTGACTTACGTTTAGGGTATCATTAGGTTAGGGTTAAGGAGAATGATATTCCAAAGATGGCCTTCCGGACAAGATATGTGCACTTTGAGTTCTTAGTGATGTTGTTCGGGCTAATAAATACCCCAGCAGCCTTTATGGATCGCATGAATACTATATTCGGGACCTATCTTGATGTGTTCGTGATTGTATTCATTGATGACATTCTGGTGTATTCTCATTTGGAGGCGGAACATGCAGGCCACTTGCGGATAATATTACAGATGCTTCAGGATCGTAAGTTATATGCTAATCTTTCCAAATGTGAATTTTGGCTGAACTGAGTAGCATTCCTTGGCCATGTGATATCTAACGAGGGTATTAGTATTGAAACTCAAAAGATTGATGCAGTAAAGAATTGACCGAGACCTACAACACCATTAGAAGTCCGTAGCTTCCTGGGGCTAGCAGGATATTATAGGCGGTTTGTAGAAGGGTTTTCCTCAATATCAACACCATTGACTAAGTTAACAAAGAATGCTACCAAGTTCAATCTGACACTTGTGAACGTAGTTTTCAGGAGCTGAAGTATCGATTGACATCCGCACTAGTGCTCACTCTCCTTGAAGGAACAGAAGGTTATGTGGTATATTATTATGCCTCAGGTATAGGTTTGGGGTACGTGTTGATGAAACATTGGAAGGTGATTTCTTATGCATCAAGACAATTGAAGAAGAATGAAAAGAATTATCCAACCCATGATTTGGAATTGGCTGCAGTAATATATGCTTTGAAGATATAGCGACACTACTTATACAACATCCATGTTGACATCTACACAGATCACAAGAGTTTACAATACATCTTCAAGCAGAAAGAGTTAAATTTTAGGCGGCGTAGGTGGATTGAATTAGTGAAAGACTACGACGTTTAGATATTGTATCATCCCGGTAAAGCCAATGTTGTGGCAGATGCTCTCAGCCGTAAGTCAATTGGAATCTTAGTACATATTGATGCAGGTAGATGGAGGTTGACTAAAGAGCTTCATCAGTTAGCCAATATGAGAATCATATTTTTAGACTCTGATGATGGAGGTGTTACTGTACAGAAGACATCAAAATCATCCTTGGTAGCCAAGGTAAAAGCACGGAAATATAAATATCCTATATTAGTACGATTGATAGAGAGAATTAAGCAGTGTCAAATTATGGCATTCAAGATCAGAAGAGATGGGGCACTAAGATACCAGGGCCAGTTATGTGTGCCTAATATGGCAGGGTTGCGATAGAAGATTATGAATGAGATTTATCAATCACAATATTCCATCCATCCCGGCTCAACAAATATGTATCATGATGTCAAGGAGCAGTATTGGTGGGATAATATGAAGAAGTCTATTGCAGAATTTGTAGAACATTGTCCTAATTGTCAACAAGTAAAGATAGAACATCAGAAACCCAGTGGATTGCTTCAGAATATAGAGATCCTGACCTGGAAATGGGAGGTGATTAATATGGACTTCATTATTGGATTACCTCGCACATATCATAAGTTTGACTCTATCTTGGTGATAGTTTATCGACTTACAAAACGTGCCCATTTTCTGCCAGTTAAACACCTTACACAGCTAAAGATTATGCGAAGTTGTATATCAAAGAAATTGTCAGGATTCATGGTGTGCTAGTATCTATTATATCATACCGAGGAGCTCAATTTATGGCTAACTTTTGGAGGTATTTCCAGAAGTGTTTAGGCACACAATTGAATCTCAGAACTGCATTTCATCCGCAGACTGATGGACAGGCTGAACATACCATTCAGACAATGGAAGATATGCTACGAGCAGTGTTCTAGATTTTAAGGGGAATTAGGATGACCATCTTAAAATGGCCCCACACGAAGCACTATACGGGAAGAGATGTAGATCACCAGTTGGATGGTTTGAAGTCGGTGAAACAAAATTATATGGGGTAGATTTGATTCACCAAGTGATTCACGTCCAAACAACGGTCGTAGTCAATATAACTTGGTTTAATAAGTCCAAGATCGATCCCACAGAGAATTAACCTATCAATCACAACTTTCACAACCCAAGAGTACTTCCGAATCAAGTTCCCAAACTTTGAATATATATTTGTGTGTTTTCGAACAACTACTTTGCAAGAATTAAAGAATGCTTTAAACGAAAGAATTGAATATTGAATAAAATAATATAGAGAAAGACTAAGGTATTGATTTCCCCTATTGACGGAATCCCTTATCGTTATGCTCATACAAATTGTTAATATATTCTATCAATCATGAACGCTATGTGTATCGTAACCCTCTCCCGAGCAATTACAATAATTTACTAGTGCACTCTCCCGAGCTACCCTAGCTAGCTTTAATTTGAATAGTTCACTTTAGATTGCACCCAAGACTTCGTTATTCCTAACCCCGTCTTTACGCCTAAAATTATAGATTCCTCTAATAACCTAGGTGTGGTGTTGTTCAACAATAAACCTAAATATGCACTCTTTTCCAAGTTATGCACACTAAATAGGCACCGCTAATTGGGACGTCTACCAATTAACTACAATAAGAATGAAGTTGAACAAATAGAAATCTAAGTCACAATTTGTAATCACATAAACGATAAGTTCATCTATCTATAGGTTCCATCAAAACCTTAGAAAAGAATTTAGCTACTCATGCTTGAAGAAACAAGAATAATAATTGAAATCATAAAAAATTGCTTGATATAAAAATAAAGAAAGAGTTTGAGAGGAATCTCTCCTACTAAAACCTTGCAAAAGTATTGAAGAAATAAAGTACATGCCTCTATGGAGCAAACTAGGGGTTTATATAGAGGTTTTAGGGCTAAGAAAACAAATTAGAGTCCAATTAGGATAACTGCCGCTGGGACCTCCGCGGTTCGTTCGCGGCCGCGAGCGGACCGCGAACAACCAAGATTCAGAGGGCTTCGTTTTTCGCGGTTCATCCGCGACCGCGAGTGGACCGCGGATGAACAGTGCTTCTGTTTCTTTACTGCTTCGTCCAGCCCTCTTCACTTTAGCTCTTCTCTTGGCCTTTTCATCAACTTATGGCTTCAAAATGGCTTTTTAAGGCATCCAAAGCATCACATGTACCTGTGAAACACAATCAAACACTAATCAAAGCATTTTGTCCTCTTAACAACATTATTCTTATAATAAAGTGTGATTATTTAGGGTATAATTATAGTCAAATTCACCTATTATCAATACCCCACACTTAAACCTTTGCTCGTCCTCGAGCAACCTTTAATCACACCTTAGGCCAAAAAAAAAAAAAATTTTTTTTTGTCTCCCCCAAAATATGTCACAAAAGCTATTATACATGAACAACCTAAGATATGCATAATCTTTACTTAACTGTAAATTCTCATGCCCGCACGTTATTACTTACTCTACTTATTACCAAAATCTTGCAAATTTACCTTCTTCCTCTTGAATTACATGCCCTTACAAAAGTTATTGAGAGAAGTTCCCACACATTAACAATTCAAATACATGGAACTTATAGATATCAGAAAAATTCACTCACTCTCAACAAAGAACATTTATATGAGTACAGACACATCATAAGCTTGCCCCTAGTGTAATACTCCACTAATCGAGTTATCCAATCATAGATCAAGAGGTCTTTAAGGGTTGTAATGTAGGCTATGGGACGGGTAGGATACTTTTGGGTGTAGTGACTAACCTCCCTAAGCACTTTTCTTTTCTCTTTCACCACTTTCCCTTTTAGTTTTCTCCCTTATGTCTCCCGAAAACATTTATTCACCTTTATTGGCTTTTAATCCCCATTTTTCTTTTGTTGGTGTAACTGGCCTTTGTAATTTTCATATATACATTGATATAGCTTTTTTTCTCATTGCTTTGCAACACATTTATATTATTTTGGCCAGCTTACTATTTTCTATCATTCATTCTTGATTTTCCCTTTTCAATTTCCCTTCACCCCACACTTAAACTTTTGCATATTCATTACAATACAAGTGCTTCTAGGAGGTAAAGTAGAACAAATATAATAATTTGAAGAACATTCAAGGGTTATCAAAGAAATAGGCTTAAAGCTCAAAGGGGTTAACTAAGATATAATGTACGGGTGAATTCATGTCTATTGATATATGGGGTTACACAAAGAAATGCCTCTATCCTCTCTACAACCAAACAACTTCTATTTCGCTTTGCAAACACACAGGGCAAGTTCTAGGAATCATGTACAACATACAATGTAAGTAAAAACCTCACA
The DNA here is from genome assembly GCA_032618575.1 of Nicotiana noctiflora. NCBI lineage: Eukaryota > Viridiplantae > Streptophyta > Magnoliopsida > Solanales > Solanaceae > Nicotiana > Nicotiana noctiflora. The sequence continues at coordinate 71,094 of JASVEL010009370.1, forward strand.
CACACATGGCATGCAACTCATTTGGAATCCGGTTTATCTACAAAATCCTATCAATGTTCAAGCAAGCATTATTGTGCAATTTAAGGCATATTGAGATTCTACAATCAAGTTTAGATGATACATTCTCAAGTTCAATTTACGCTTTTGCTAATGTGCATATTTGGAGTTACATGTTGCCCTTTTACCTCTAATCCTAAGAAAAAAAAATCTACCTAACCCGGTTCAAATAAAAACCCTTGGAAAAGAACCGTGGTCAAAAGAAAAACCAAGGGGGAGATGATACACTACCTAGAAAAAGAAAATAAAAGAAAAAAATTCCTACGTGGACTACTTCCCTCAAGAGTACTTGTCCTAAATAGTCCGTCATAAGGAAGAGTCATCTACTCATATTTTTGTATTTTTTCAAATTTTCTAAATTTTTGATTTTTTTGTGTTTTTATTCCGACTTAGACCCTGAAAAAACCCATCGCCAAGTGTCCATCATCGGGCCAAGCTAGCTAATATAATTTACAACTACATCTACTATATACAATATACAATACAAGATAAGTCTCCCACCCCACACTTAAAATCATGCCAAGTCCTCATGTCATAATAATACATGTATAGCACAGAAGGGTGAGACAACTTACCTGGGATCTACCCGTGTCTAGCCACTTTATCACTTTCTTTTTCACCATATCCTTCAAATTCGGGTTCAGCCTTCTTTTGCGTTTCCTAGAAGGTTTGTGCCCCTCTTCCCGGAGAATCTTGTGCATGCAGTATGCAAGGCTGATCCCCTTTATGTCTGCCATGGTCCACCCAATGGCAGTCTTGCATTCTTTTAGTACCTTATAAGCTTTTGAGCCTGCACATCTAACAAACCAGATAAACTAATAATAGGTAAAGTGGAGTTAGGACCTGGAAATTCATACCCGAGATGAGATGGTAGTGGTTTAAGCTCCAGCTTTGGTGGCTCTTCTATGGATGGCTTTGCAGGAGGGGTCTCTCTTTTCTCTAAGTGTAGAGGCTCGAATTCAAGCTCTCTCTCCCAAAACCCCTTGCCTTCCAGAGATAGTACCCATTCTGCTAAACTTTCACCATTTACCTCTTCCAAGTTCATCATGCATGCTTGAAGTGGGTCTTCGATAGTCAATTCTGCATCGTCGGTTTCCACTATTACATCAACCGCATCAACTAGAGAGCAATTTGCGAACTCCCTAGGGCGCCTCATGGATTTTTGCACATTGAAGATGATCTCCTCATCGTTCAACCTCATCTTGAGTTCCCCGGTTTCACAGTCAATTATAGCTCTTCCAGTAGCTAGGAATGGTCTTCCCAGGATTAGGGGAATTTCTTCGTCGACCCTGCAATCAAGAATAACAAAATCGGCGGGAAACACGAACTTCCCAACCTGGATTAGCACATCATCTATAATACCAAATGGACGCTTAACCGTCCTGTCAGCAAGCTGTAAAAGCATAGAGGTGGGTCTGGCTCTCCCAATACCTAACCTCTTATAGATAACTAAGGGCATGAGATTAATGCTTGCCCCCAAATCACATAAAGCCTTAGTGAAGGCATAATTCCCTATAGTGCATGGGATGGTGAAGCTACCTGGATCGGATAGCTTCTCAGCAATGGGTCTGGAGACTACTGCACTACAAGTCTGTGTAAGTGTAACTGTGGCCAAGTCTTGGAAATCAAATTTCCGCGACATCAAATCCTTCATCATCTTAGCATAACCAGGCATTTCTTTTAAAGCTTCAATTAATGGGATGTTTACTTGAATTTGCTTGAGCATCTCGAAGAACTTTTTGTATTGTTCCTCTTTTTGGTGTTTGGCCAACCTTTGGGGAAATGGTAGTGGAGGCCTCTTCTTCCCAGTGACTTGGGATTTTTCTTTTTCTATCACTTTTTCTTCAACCTGCTGCTCTACCTGTTCGGCTACTTTTTCCGCTCCTTGTTGTGCTTCTTTATTATCAGCAATTGGCTGGACCGTGGCTTTTGTCAATCCTGTGGATTCATCCAGTTCAATATGCAATGGCGCAGGTGTCTCAGCCTGTCTGTCAATATTTTCACTTTCATTCTCAGCATCAAGATCTCTACCGCTTCTCAGAGTTACTGCCATTATTTGCTTTGGGATTTGGTCCTTTGGGTTCGTTTGTGTATCTGCAGGTAATGTCTCTTGAGGACGGTTGTTGAGAGACATAGCAATCTGCCCCATCCGCACTTCCATATTTTTGATCGCTGCATCATGTGCATCTATTCTTTCATTGGTCTTAGCGTTTGACCCAATTACCTGCTGTATCATACCTTCCAACCTTGCAAACCCATCGTCATGCCTGCCCCCATGTGATGGTGGGTGTGGATGATATCCCTGCTGCTGATTGCCGAAATTCTGAGGTCTAGGATATGGAGCCATGTTGTGTGTTGGCCTCATACCTGCTGCATTGAATTGTGGCTGGGTAGGTCTGTATTGCATTGGAGCCTGTTGGCCCCAGTTTTGATTACCTTGTCGCTGTCCTCCATAGTTAGCCACATAGTTCATATCTTCATGCTGATGATGATGTTCTCGGTCTGCAGCCCATGGATTACCTATGGGTTGGCTAATGCAAGATGTGCATAAACCACCATTGGTAGTATCTACAATGTGAACTTGCTGCTTAACCCCCGATTCTTCCACCTTCTTTGTCAGGATGCTCATTTGTGTCAATAAAGTTGCCATGTTTTCCTCCAGAGTGTTGGATGGATCCAGAGGTACAGAGTGTACTACTGGTGTGATAGGAGCATTCCTGGACGTCCACCCGGAATTTTGAGCCATCTTGTCTAGCAAATTTTGGCCTTCTCTCCAAGTCTTGCTCAGAAAAGCCCCACCTGCTGAAGCATCTACAATGTTCTTCATGCTGTCCGAAAGTCCCATGTAGAACCTTTGACCCAACATCTGTTCAGGAATCCCATGGTGAGGACACATAACAAGCATGCCTTTGAATCTTCCCCAAGTTTCATGTAGTGTTTCCAATGGTTTTTGTTTGAAGCTCACAATCTCATCAATTTGTTGAGTTGTTTTGTTGGGTGGATGAAACTTGTTGTGGAATTGTTTGACTAACTCATCCCAAGTTGCAATGGAGTTTATTGGGAGTGAGTTTAGCCATATCTGTGCTGCTCCTGTAACTGAGAATGGAAAAAGTAGTAATCCGATAGCTTCCGGAGTTACATTCGGTTGCCTTTGTGTTTTGCATATTGATAGAAAGTTTTTGAGGTGCTGCTGTGGATCTTCAACCTGAGACCCAGAGAATAATCCCTTATTTTGCAACAAGTGAAGCATGTTGTTAGTAATCTGGAAAGACTCAGCTTGAATTGCTGGCACAACGATGGCAGTTGCCAAATTATCCGCTGTGGGTTGTGCCCGGTCGAACAATGCACCTTCTTGTGCCTCCTGTGCCTCTTGCATGTTTAGCCCGGCTTGCTGGTTTTGAGCGTTCATGTCACCCATGTCGAAGTCTAGTTTGATTGGTTGTTGAGATTGTTGAATTTGTTTGATGGCTTTGTTGTGCACCCGGAAGGTTTGCTCGGGGTCTGAGAGTCCTTCAATTAGTTCTCCAGTCCTTGCAGATTTTCTAGGCATGCACCCTGAATACCCAAATCAACAAACGTCAAAATATTCAATGTAGAGTGTAGAAAGAACCCGAATACACAAGAATCTTGAAGTTCTGGCAATGGCAATTGATAATTCCGTTAATTCCCCGGCAACGGCGCCAAAATTGATTCACGTCCAAGCAATGGTCGTAGTCAATATAACTTGGTTTAATAAGTCCAAGATCGATCCCACAGAGAATTAACCTATCAATCACAACTTTCACAACCCAAGAGTACTTCCGAATCAAGTTCCCAAACTTTGAATATATATTTGTGTGTTTTCGAACAACTACTTTGCAAGAATTAAAGAATGCTTTAAACGAAAGAATTGAATATTGAATAAAATAATATAGAGAAAGACTAAGGTATTGATTTCCCCTATTGACGGAATCCCTTATCGTTATGCTCATACAAATTGTTAATATATTCTATCAATCATGAACGCTATGTGTATCGTAACCCTCTCCCGAGCAATTACAATAATTTACTAGTGCACTCTCCCGAGCTACCCTAGCTAGCTTTAATTTGAATAGTTCACTTTAGATTGCACCCAAGACTTCGTTATTCCTAACCCCGTCTTTACGCCTAAAATTATAGATTCCTCTAATAACCTAGGTGTGGTGTTGTTCAACAATAAACCTAAATATGCACTCTTTTCCAAGTTATGCACACTAAATAGGCACCGCTAATTGGGACGTCTACCAATTAACTACAATAAGAATGAAGTTGAACAAATAGAAATCTAAGTCACAATTTGTAATCACATAAACGATAAGTTCATCTATCTATAGGTTCCATCAAAACCTTAGAAAAGAATTTAGCTACTCATGCTTGAAGAAACAAGAATAATAATTGAAATCATAAAAAATTGCTTGATATAAAAATAAAGAAAGAGTTTGAGAGGAATCTCTCCTACTAAAACCTTGCAAAAGTATTGAAGAAATAAAGTACATGCCTCTATGGAGCAAACTAGGGGTTTATATAGAGGTTTTAGGGCTAAGAAAACAAATTAGAGTCCAATTAGGATAACTGCCGCTGGGACCTCCGCGGTTCGTTCGCGGCCGCGAGCGGACCGCGAACAGTCGAGATTCAGAGGGCTTCGTTTTTCGCGGTTCAAACGCGACCGCGAGTGGACCGCGGATGAACAGTGCTTCTGTTTCTTTACTGCTTCGTCCATCCCTCTTCACTTTAGCTCTTCTCTTGGCCTTTTCATCAACTTATGGCTTCAAAATGGCTTTTTAAGGCATCCAAAGCATCACATGTACCTGTGAAACACAATCAAACACTAATCAAAGCATTTTGTCCTCTTAACAACATTATTCTTATAATAAAGTGTGATTATTTAGGGTATAATTATAGTCAAATTCACCTATTATCACCAAGCTATTGACAAGGTGAAAATGATACAAGAGAAATTACAGACGGCACAAAGCAGGAAAAAATCTTATTCCGATGTCTGACATCGTAATGTGGAGTTTGAGGTTGGTGAATTGGTTTTCCTGAGGATCTCACCAATGAGGAGTTTTATGCATTTTGGGAAAAAGGGAAAGCTGAGTCAAAGGTATATCGAGCCGTATAAAATACTTCGAGGAATTGGGTAGGTTGCTTATGAGTTATAATTGCCATATGAATTTAGATTTGTCCACCCGATATTCCATTTATCTATGTTGAGGAAATGTATTGGATACCCTTCTTGAGTCGTCCCTATCAAAGATGTTCAAGTTACAGAGGATCTATCATATGATGAAGTGCCAGTGGCTATATTAGATCGACAAGTCCGCAAGCTGAGAATAAAAGATGTAGCTTTCGTCAAAGTATTGTGGAGGAACAAGAATATGGAAGAAATGACATGGGAATCAGAAGAGGAGAAGAAGTCTAAATACCCTTACCTATTCCAGAATGAAGATAACAAGGATGCTCGGGGAACACATGATACATTGGAAGGTAAAACAGCTCTATGAGGTAAGCAATAACTAAAGAATACTCTTCCTTAATACAAAATGGTGATATGAAAATATAAATATCCATAATGCTTTATGTACCTTGCCATTTGTTGGGCTAAGTTCTTTAAAGTTTGGCTAGATTTTATAAGGGGAAATTGATCGGCAATTTCCATTGGAATCCACGATGATTTTGACTCCCCATAGAATCTTACATTCGAGGATAAATGTTCCTACGGGGGGGGAGGGTGTTAAAACCCATATTCACATATGTTAGCTCATTCCATAATGTAGTCGACATAAATCCATGAAAGTATTATCTTTAAGATGATAAGAAGTTAATCGTATTGGTTGTAAATCATACAAAGGTGTATAAGGGTGGTTAACAAGTATTAGAATTTAATCGAATCAAGGATGTTGTCAGTCGTATTTTTGGGTAAACCTAGAGGTTTTTAATAAAGTCAAGTGGTAGTGTTTTAGTGTATTTGAATCATATAATATATGTATCATAAGTCTTGAAGTTAAATGATTTATCAGACAAAAGTTGTCTCAACTTAGGTTCATAATTTTACTTAAACATTAGGTCAAATGTTACTAAGATTTTGTACCGATTACCTAGAATTGTGGAATCATATAACCGCAAAATTGAATTCTATGAGTCTAGTTTTTAATTCATTAAACCATTCATCGATACGATCTCGAAGTAGAGAGATATTTGCGTTTTTGCGAGACTGCGCCAAGCACCTCTCTATGCGGCACACTTAGGCGGTTTAAGACATTTGGATCTATATAGGATGCCTCCAACCCGTTTTAAGTCATTTCGTTTCACTATTTTAAGACCTTAGAACCCTAGGAACACCCTCTCATGGTTATCCCAAGATTAATGACCCAAACAAAGGGAAATAACACAAATCAAGTGTCGGGAATCACGTGGCGCTAGTAAGTCTCTTGTTCTTCTTGTTGTTGCTCATTTTTGTGTTGCTCCAGCTCGTGTGGGAGGTTGTTTTAAAGGGTTTGTATTCTGTAAATACTCCCTCAAGTTCTTAATATCAACCCTAGGTGATTTCAAGCTTTCTAAAGTGATTCTAGTGCCGAAAAAATACTAATTGATTGCTAGTTTCTCTTCCTTGTTATTGTGGTAGAATTGGAGGGATATTTCGTGGAGAACTAAGGTAAAATTGGAGTTTTCTTTCTTTATAAAGGTAAGGAACCTCTTAATATATATGTATTTAATATTATCCAAGTTGTAGCTAAGACATTGAAGCTAGAACTGTGCGTGGACTATTTTGGGATGTTCAATAAGATTAACATTGGTTTTGTTTGGATGTTTTGTGATTGTTTTCACTTGTGGGAAGTCATATAAATAGGGGAGGTGTTGTCTGTTTTATCACAAAATATGTTTTGGTTGGTATATAATAGTTGCGACGCTTAAACGTTAACGATAGTGTCATTTCTCCTATTGTAGACTAAGGAGTCATGACATTTGCATAGCTTGAGGTTCGGAAGTATATACAAGGTATGTGAGGATATCCCTTTCATTCTTTTTCATGACTCTGAATGTACATAATGTAATGAGCAAGCTTCCAAAGATACTCTACTCTTAGAAGATAACAGTACTTACATTATTTCCCCTCTTATGGAATGATTGATGCTGATGTTGCTTCTCTTATTCGTATGTTATCAATGTTGTTGGTACTTCCTGATTCGTATAAGGTTCATACTGAAGAGTTAGTCCTAATAATGTGTACAGAGGATACCGACCTTACATCACTTCGAAAGGTCTAGAACACCATGAGTCGAGTATATATATATATATATATATATATATATATATATATTTTACTCTTCTGAGCCGTGCTATAATCGGTCGGGTATGGAACCTATTGTGCAACTACTAATTAGTTGGGTTTTACCAAGCTCACGTGGCCGGGTACGATTCTACTGAGCCTTATAATGGCCTTGTAAATTTTTACCAAGCCTTGACCGGGTAGGATATGATGATGCCCACAAAGGGTTTAAAAGTGTATTTTTAATTATGTATTATGCATTTCATGTCAGTGGTCCTCAGAGGTACTCAGATGTTACATGTAGTATATTCTCTATCCCTGCTTACATTACTATTCGTGTTTATGGTTCCCTGACTTACATACTTAGTACCTTATTCATACTGACGTCCTTTTATTTTTGGATGCTGAATGTCATGCTGCAGGTCCTGATAGATAGGCAGGTGCAGCTCCCCCACCATAATAGGCTGTCCACTTCAGCGGTGATTGGCGAGTTCCCTTCTTCGGTCTTGCCGTGGTCTTGATATGCATTTTTATTTTGGAAGTTTTGGGTATGTCGGGGCCCTATTCTGGCTATGTTGCAGCACTTATGCTGCTTTAGAGGCTTATACACAAGTGTCGACTCATGTATAGAGTGGTTTGCCCTGTCGTCTGGTTTTTGTTGTATATGTATATATAGTTTCTTGATTGTATGGTCATCCCTTTTATGTAGGTTCGTGCCATTATATTTTATTGTTGGTTTTCCATGATCCATGTCTACCATTTATATTGATCTCATCAACCCTAAAAGATAATAAAGAAGGTTAGATAAAATGTACGTTGGTGCTCGGTAAGTATGGTCGGGTGCTAGTCATGGCCCTCCAGTTTGGGTTGTGACAGTTATTCTCTAGGATTGATCTCTGTTCAGGCTATCACCAATTAAAGATTAGGGATTCTGACATTATGAAGACGTCTTTCAGGACAAGATATGGGCACTATGAGTTTTTCGTTATGTCTTTCAGGCTGACTAATGCCCCAGCCGCATTCATGGATTTGATAACAGTGTATTTCGGCTGTATCTGGATTCATTTGTGATTGTTTCTACGGATAATGTATTGGTGTACTTGCGTAGCAAGGAGGATCACTTGAGAGTGGTATTACAAAGATTGAGGGAGGAGAAACTTTATATAAAGTTCTCCAAGTGTGATTTTTGGCTTGGTCCAGTGGCATTCTTGGGGCACATGGTGTCCAGTGATGGTATTCAGGTAGATTTGAAGAAGATAGAGGTGGTGTAGAGTTGGCCTAGACTGACCTCAGCCACGGAAATTCCTAGTTTTCTTGGGTTGGGAGGGTATTATCGCCGGTTTGTTCAGGAATTTTCTTCCTTTGAATCATTCTTGGCCAAGTTGTCTTAGAAGGGTCCATTTGTGTGGTCCGATGAGTGCGAGGAGAGCTTTCAGAAGATCAAAACAGCTTTGACCATGGCTCCGGTGTTGGTATTGCCATCAGCTTCGGGTTCTTACACTATGTATTACGATGCTTCAAGAGTTGTGATCAGATGCGTGTTGAGGCAGGAGGGTAGAGTTATTGCATATGCTTCTTGTCAGCTGAAGCCCCATGAGAAGAACTACCCTTTACATGATTTGGAGTTGGCTGCTATAGTTCATACTTTGAAGATTTGGAGGCACTACATATATGGCGTATCTTGTGAGGTATATAATCATCATCGCAGTCTTCAGCATTTGTTCAAACAGAAGGATCTTAATTTGAGGCAGCGGAGGTGGATTGAGTTACTCAAGGATTATGATATCACCATTTTGTATCACCCGGGGAAGGCCAATATAGTGGCTGATGCTTTGAGACGGACGGCGGTTAGTATGGATAGCCTAGCAAACATTCCAGTTGAGGAGAGGCCCTTTGTAGTTGATGTCCAACCTTTGGCAAATCAGATAGTGAGGTTAGATATTTCAGAGCCTAGTTGGGTGTTGGCTTGTATTGTTTCTCTATATTCCTTATATGACCGCATCAGAGAGTACTAGTATGATGATCCACATTTACTTGTCCTTAAGGACAGGTTCAACATGATGATGCCAAGGATGTGACTATTGATAGTGATGGTGTGCTGAGGAGGCAGGGATGGATTTGTGTGCCCAATGTGGATGGGCTTCGGTAGTTGATATTGGAGGAGGCCCATATCTCGCGGTATTCTATTCATCCAGGTGTCGCGAATATGTATCAAGATTTGAGACATCATTACTGGTGGAGGATAATGAAGAAGGATATTGTGAGTTATGTAGCTCGGTGCCTCAACTGTCAGCAGGTCAAGTGTGACCATCAGAGGCCCCGTAGTGTACTTCAGCGTATGGATATTCCTAAGTGGAAGTGGGAGAGGATTACTATGGATTTTGTGAGTGGTCTCACTTGGACAGCGAGGAAGTTTGATTCAATTTGGGTGATTGTGGATCAACTGACCAAGTTCGCGCACTTCATCCCTTTATGTAATACCTATTCTTCGAAGCGGTTAGCAAAGATTTTCATCTAGGAGATTGTACGGTTGCATGGGGTCCCAGTTTCCATTATCTCATATAGGGGTACTCGGTTTACTTCCCAGTTTTGGAGGACTTTTCAGCGAGAGTTGGGCACACAGGTAAAGTTGAGCACAGTGTTTCATCCTCAGACGGACGGGCAGTCCGAGCGTACCATTTAGATATTGGAGGACATGTTGCGTGCCTGCGTTATTGATTTTGTAGATTCTTAGGCTGAGTTCTTGCCACTTGCAAAGTTTGCTTACAATAATAGCTACTAGTCCAGTATTCAGCTAGATCCGTATGAGGACTTATATGAAAGACGCTGTAGATCTCCGGTTGGTTGGTTTGAGCCCGACGAGGCTAGGTTATTGGGGATAAAGTTTGTCCGGGGTGCCTTAGAGAAGGTGAAAGTGATCCAGGAGAGACTACGTACAGCTCATTCACGGTAGAAGAGTTATATAGACCGGAAAGTTCTGGATGTATCTTATATGGTGGGCGAGAAGGTCCTATTGAAGGTTTCGCCGAAGAAGGGCATTATGCGATTTGGAAAGAAAAGGAATCTGAGTCCGAGGTTCATTGGGCCTTTTGAGATACTTAGGAGGATTGGAGAGGTGGCTTATAAGCTTGCTTTTCCACCCAGCTTATCTAGCGTGCATCTGGTATTTCATGTATCTATGCTCCGAAAGTATGTTGGGGACTCGTCTCATGTGTTGGACTTCAGTACAGTTCAGTTGGATGATGATTTGACCTATGATGTGGAGTCAGCGGCTATTTTGGATCGTCTGGTTCAGAGATTGAGATCAAAGATATAGCTTCGGAGAAGGTGCAGTGGAGAGGTCGGCCCGTGGAGGAGGCCGCTTGGGAGACCGAGCGGGAGATGCGGACCAGATATCCTCACTTGTTTGAGGTTCCAGGTATGCTTCTAGACCCGTTTGTGGATAAGCATTTGTTTTAGTTGGGAAGGATGTGTCGACCCGGTGTCATGTGAGTTACCACCTTGTTTCCCCTATATTATGTTTCTCTATGTTTCAATATAAGTGCTTGAGGTGATCGGGTAGAATTGGATTAATTTTAGATGGAAATGAGACACTTAGTCTCTTAAAGGGAAGCTTATTTTGGAAAAGTCAATCGAAAGTTGATTATTTAGTTAGAGGGATCGGATGTGAATTTTGGTGATTTGTTTAGCTTATAGGGATGATTTGTGACTTAGGAGTGCAATCGGAATTGAATTTGGAGGTCGGTGTAGAATTAACCTTGAAATGGCGAAGTTGGTGTTTTGGCGAATTCTGGTTGTTAGGCGAGATTTTGATCCGGGGGCTAGAATGGGATTTTGAGAGTTGCAGTAGCTTCTTTAAGTGTGGTTGGGATTTTGAGAGTTGCAGTAGCTTGATATGTGTGCAAATTTTTAGCTCATTCGGATGTCGTTTGGTTGGATTTTTGATCGAAAGTGCATTGAAAAAGTTTTGAAGAAATTTAGGCTTGAATTTTATGTGATTTAATGGTTTTAGCATTGTTTGACGTGTTTTGAGAATTGGATAAAGTTTGAATGGTGTTTAAGATGTGTTGGTAACTTCGGTTGAGGCCCCATGGGCCTCAGGGTGATTTCGGATGGCTAACGGGATGAAATTTCAAGTTGAGAAGTGGCAGATCTTGCTGGTATCTGGTATGAGTGCTTCTGCGGAAATGGACCATAGAAGCAGCTCTGCGGAAGCGTAAGATTGGTCGCATAAGCAATTTGATGTGGAGTTGGGTAGTTTTGCAGAAGCGGAACTCTTTTCGCCTAAGCGAGTTAGCAGAAGCAGCCGTGAGGTTGCAGAAGTGATTTGCCCTGGAGATGAGGAATCCATAGAAGCAGAAATTATTGTCGCAGAAGCGACTAATGGGGATTAATGAAAAACCGCATAAGCGGAGTTATGGCCGCAGAATCGGTCCCGCATAAGCGGTAGCGGGACCGCAGAAGCGAAAAAAGCTTTTGGTAGAAAAGTTTAAAGGTTTTATTTCATCCATGAGATCCACTATTTTTCCTCCATTATTGAGTGAGCTTAAGAGCTATTGACGGGATGAATCGATCGAAGGTAAGTTCTATGGTCTAGAAACATCATTTTATTGAAGAATCTACCTTTAATTCATGAAAAAATGAGGTAAAAATTGGAAGAACTAGGGCTTGGTTTTTGGAATGTAAATTTGGATATTTGAAGGGGCATTTGAACTCCAATTTTGATGAATTTGATATGTATAGACTCATGACGAGACAAGGAATCCGATGATGTGAATTTTGTTATTTTTGGAGAAGTGGGCCCGAGGCTCGGGTTTTGCCAACTTCATGATTTTTGTTATTTTTTGAGTCTTTTCGATTGGGTTGTGATTCATTAGCCTATTATGACATATTCCTTGTGGTTTTTGTCAGATTCGACGCGCGAGGAGTTCGATTTGAGGGGAAAAGGCTTGGTGGGTTAGACTTTTGGCCGGCTAGAGGTGAGTAATGACTTTAAATGATATCCTGAGGGTTTGGGACCCCGTATTTGCACTACTTGGTGCTGTGTTGAGATGAGACACGCGTTCAATGACGAGTGCGAGGTCATTTACTAATGCGGATTGTGACTTGTTCCAGTCCGGATGATATTTTACCCCGTATTAGCTATGACTTGTTATTTTTCGCTATGATTTGGGCTTATTGCCGACTGTTTGAACTCCTTATGAGGTATCATAATTGTTTACCTCACTGTTTGAAATATTGTTTGAACTCAGTCCATGTGATTTACATTATTTCATGAACTCATCTATATTTTACTCAAACTTGGAGTTTTAACTGATATTTGAACTATTGTTCGAGCTGAGTACTATTGATTTACTGATGCCCGAGGGGCTTTTGATTATTTTTGGACAGACTAAGACCGAGGGCCATGTCTGAGGATATGATAAGTGATGTCAGGAAGCTATCAAGCCTAGAGTAATAAAGGAGGCTTTCAGGGCTCGAGAGATATGTGAGGAGGCTTTCAGGCCTCGAGTGTATTGTGAGCAGGCTTTCAGGCCTCGAGTGTATTGTGAGCAGGCTTTCAGGCTTCATAGTGATATATTCAGTCTTTCACGCCTTGTTGATAGCGCTCGGGTTGTAGGAGCCCCTCCAAAGTCTACACACCCACAGTGAGCGCGGGTAACCATGTGATTGAGAGTGAGCCCGAGGGGCTGATGTTGTACTATGTGATTGATACGGATCCCGCGGGGCTAATACTGTACTGAGAGTTTGATATGGCGCCCGAGTGGCAACTTTTGTGCATTTCTTATTGAGAATAATTATTTTAACTGTTTTCAAAGAGATTTCTTACTGTGTTTCACTGGTTTCTACTGTTTATCTGATTTTACTGCTGAAAATAGCATTTATTGTGCCTTTGTGGGATTTTATATTCTCAGACACTATTTATTTTTATTATTGACTAGGTCGAAGTATTCATATTACTCCCTGCACTGTGTGTGCAGATATAGGTATAGCAGAGTTCATTCATGAGCGTTGATTTCCATCCAGACCGCGCGGACCTGGAGAGACGAGGTAGCTGTCAGCGTCCACGGCCCCATTTCTTCCTTATCTTTTGTGCTTCATCTATCTTCGAACTATGTTCTTACATACAATCTTGTAGTAGTTATTCAAATTTGTAGTAGCTCATGACTTGTGACACCATGATTGCGGGCTGGATTTGGGTTGGCTTTCTTGTTATCGCGGTTATGTTCGTATTACTGGTTATGATATTCCTACTTTAAGCTTATTTATGATTAATAACTGTCAGATATTTGAGGAGTTAAATATTCTGTTGGCTGGACTCGTCTTCATGAGAGGCGCCATCATGACCAGGTGGGTTTGGGTCATGACACAATCCTCAAAACACATCAAACTACGCTAAAACCATTAATTTAGATCGGATTTAAGCCTAAGTTTCTTCAAAACTTCTGAAATACGCATTTGATCAAAAACCTGACCAAAACACCTCCGAATGACTTCAAATTTTGCATATACATTCAAAATCACCTAAAAAAACTACTGCAACTCTTGAAATTTCATTCCGACCCCCGAATGAAAATCTCACCTTCCAACCCGAATTCGCCAAAATACTAACTTTGCGAATTGAAGCCTAATTCTACACTGGACCTCCAAAATTAATTCTGATCACACTCCTAAGTCACAAATCACCTCCCAAAGCTAGAAAAATCATCGAAAACCACATCCGAGCCTTCTAACTCATAAGTCAACATCCGGTTGACTTTTCCAAAAAAAGCCTTCCTTAAAGAGACTAAGTGTCTCATTTCCTACCAAAACCACTCCAATTCAATTCTAACACACCAATGCCGATAATGAAACATGAAGAAGCAATAAATAGGGAAAATGGGGTGGTAACTCATTAATAATGTATTATATAGATATAATATTGTATTCAGATGTATATGAGTGTATTTTGTTAAGAATTTATAATGATCATATGTATAATGATAAATTCTTTACAGCTATGCATTATCATGTATGTCAGAAGATTGTGAATGGAGATTTAAGGCTTATAGCATTAACAAATCAGAACTATTCAAAGTGAGAGAGTTTAATGATAAGCATACATGTCCCTTGAAGTACAAGGTGTATGAGCAACGCCAGGCATGTAGCTACCTTATAGGTGGTATGATTAGGCCCAAGCTTACAAACCATAAGAGGAAATACACCCCAAAGGATATAATTCATGATGTGAAAACAAATTTAGGTGTAGATGTTAGATACATATTGACGTGGTGGGCTAAAGAAAAGGTAATCAATTTTATCAAAGGTGAACCGGCTGATTCATACAAAACAATTACTATGATACTTATATACAACACATATGACCTAGTTCGTACATTAAAATGGTAAAATCGCCAAAAAATGCGTTCATATGTGTGTACATATAATTGTATGCCTTTATAAAGGGGTTCGATCATTATAGACCAATTTTGGTTGTGGATGGAAGTCATCTAAAATCTTATTACACCAGGATATTCGTCTCGGCCAGCACATTTGATGTTGTAGGTAAGTATGTGGATTATAATAAATATTGTTAATTTCAATGACTATTTCATATAAAATGTGTACAATTTTAAAGAATGAAATACATATTTATAAAATATGTATGCAATTGTCTTTACAGGTCATATATTGCCACTAGCATATGATATTATTGATTCAGAGAACGATGTTGCTTGGTTTTGGTTCTTTGAGAACTTAAAGAAAACATGTGGTGAGAGGGAAAACATGTGCATCATTTCAGATAGAAATGAGAGTATCATTAAATCTGTATCAAGAGTGTATCCAGATGTATCACATTTTTCTTGTATATGGCATCTATGGAATAAAATATATAAGATATTCAAAAAGAGCCATGCAAAGTTGAGCGCGATATACTTCTCAATAGCAAAAGCATATACACGGGATGAATTTGACAGTCTAATGAAGAATGTGGAGAAGGTAGATATTAGGGTAAAAGGATACTTGGAGTTAGGTGGATACGAAAAGTGGGCTAGGTTGTATGCACCTGTTAACAGGGGATGGACCATGGCGTCAAATATTGTTGAGTCAATCAATATCGCACTAGTGTCAGCAAGGGAATTTACAATATACGACTTCACCTAAGAAGTTAGGAAGATGTTTGAATGTTGGAATTGCAGCAACCGAAAAGAAGCTACACAGACATACACAACTCTTGTTAAAAATACGGGAAGATGCTTACTTTTAATGAGGCAATATCTACATGCACGACTGTAAGTTTTATTTTTATCCATATGCATTTCATATATTTAGCCCTTGTCAAGGTTTACGTTTTTTCTGACACAATTTATACTATTTGGATTACAGTACAAATGTTCAATGTATTGTTAGTTGAATTTAATGCTTTGGTTTCTACCCATATGCATTTCATAAGCAGATATTTAATATATATAAATGTGTTCATATAGGATGTATTCTTTTGTATTCAAACATATAGGATTTATTCTGCAGTAGGCAAATCATGTCAGTGTACATATAGGATGTATTCTCCTGTATTCCAACAATCCTATTGTATTCAACTGCATATTTTTGCATTCTATGTACAAATATATTTTGGTACAATATATATTGATTTAATTCAACCTGTTGTATATTTAATGCGTCTATTCTTTAGTATATAAATGAATTTTTTTGTTTGTATATGTTCAAAACTTATAGATCTATATTTAAATGCAGGTGGTACCATCAAATGAAAACTTACATACGGTGAATGATGAAGGGGCATTAGATCGTATACCTGTTATAGAGAAAATGCATTTGTGGGAGGTCCAAGCTGACGAATTACCATGCCCACATGCTTGGGCTATATTGAAGAGTAAGTTTCTAATGCCAGCAGATTATTGCTCCGAATATTACAAACCAAAATCTATTTTAATGACATACAAGGTGCCTGTGTATCTGCTGCCGGACTGAAATGAATGGAATATACCAACACATATTTAAGAGGAAGTTGTATTACCACCCAAATGGAAAGATGTCACGACCTAAATCCGATCGTGATGGCGCCCAACACAAAGCTAGGCAAGCCAGACCAACATTCATTTTCATATTTATTAATAAGTCCTGAAAGTGACAATTTAAGGAGAATATCATAGTTTATAATAATAATCCAGTAATAATAGAATAATAAAAATAATGAGAAGTGCGAAAAATTGATAATAACACTCCCAATGATTAGGGGTCACGAGTTTAGATCCTCTAAGCAAAAACTGGATAACAAGAATATCTAAACGAAATACTCAAGTCTGAAAGTATATATATAAATAAAACTAGAATAAGAAGAGTAGTCAGGTCCTCCGAACATCAGCAGCTACCTCAACAACTCTGATAACTCTGATAAAACGGGACTTCTCAGCTAAACCTGCGGCATACCTGAATCTGCACACAAAGGTGCAGGGAGTATGGTGTGTACTAAGTACTCAGTGAGTAAAAAACATATAAAATGTCAGAAGATAAGAAATCCACGAAATGCCACAAAGTAAAGCTACATCTAATAGTCCGATACTTTACTACAAACTAACAACAATAGCAAATCACAGATATCACAAGTAAATAACAATGAATGAATCAATGCAATGCACATGATCGCTACGATGCGTAGCCCGATCCATTTAATGTCGATGGTGCTCGCTGGGGGTGTGTACAGACTCCGGAGGGGCTCCTTCATCCCAAGTGCAATATATTCATATCATTCGCTACGGTGTGCAGCACAATCCATACTCAGTCCACAATATGTATATGAGTCACATAATAGTTACAATTTATTTATTTCCAGTTTCCAATTCATTGATAAGGAAAATACTTTAGTTACTTAATTTTTAGGAATAGTGACTTTGCATTTCATAATAGTGATTAAACCTATGTCTGAGATCAATGACTTTACAAATTATGCTATCAAAATGATATTTATCCCCCTAAGGATACTACAGGTCGGCATAAGGCCTCAATCATGGCATAAAGCCCAGATATATTCAACACAGGGTGCATTTCAATCGCCAATATAGTATTATTCTTGTTCAGGGTGGACCATGTCACAATCCCCAGTCATAAACAATCCCGCAACTGTCATGATATGCGAGTCACACCCTAAATAGCATCACAATGTGATAAGTCGGGGTTTCAAACCCTCAGGCCATCATATATATCAACTACTCACCCTTAACCGGCCGTGGACTCGTCCGCAATGCCTTTTCCTTTTGGATTAACCTCCTCGTGGGCCGAATCTAGTCAAAACTACAGCGAATACATAAATATGGGTCAAATAAACATAACCCAATTAAAAATCCTCAAAAAGTATAATAATCGATGAAGTTGGTAAAACCCGAGCCCCGGGCCCACTTCTGGAAAAATTCGAAAAATTATACCAACGGATTCGTTGTCTCGCCACGAGTCCGTACATATAAAGTTTATCGAAAACGGAGTTCGAATGGCCTTTCAAATCCCAAAAATTCATTTTCAAAACAAAGCCCTAATTCTTCACAATTTCTACCCAATTCCAGTGAATTAATGGATAAATCTTCAGTTAAATGATGTTTCAAGGCCACAAGACTTACCTTCAATCACTTCCCATCGAAACGCTCATCAAAATCGATCAAAAAACTCTAAAGGCGGTGTAAAAATGGTGGGTTTCGCGACTGAAATAACACTTAAAAACATTCTATCCGCACTGGCTTTCTTCTCTGCGACCGCAATACCACTGATGCGATCTCATAGTACTAATATCGAGCCTCCCAAAATTTCTTCTACGCGATTGCGAAACTACCCACGCAATTGCAGTGAACATTTTCCCTCCTCTACGCGATCGCAGACAAACTTGTGCGAACACACTATGCTAAGTCTCAAGCCTACGCGATCGCACACTCCTTCACGCGATCGAGTAGTGCAAAAATTTCCACCCCCTCAGAACTCTCTATACGATCACAAACATGTCTATGCGATCGAATAAAGTAAAAATCCTTTGTAATTTCTGTTGCATTAAACATGCTCAAAATTGCCCGTTGGCCATCCGAATTCACCTCGAGACCCTCGGGACCTCAACCAAATGCATAGATATGTTCTATTACTTCATTTAAACTTGCTCACAACATAAAAACACCATCATAATCATCAAAATCATCGAATTATCACGGATTCAAGCCAATGTTAAACCAAAACTTTCGAAACGTTCATTTGATCTAAAACCCGACCTAAACAACTTCAAACGATCTGAAATTCTACACGCATATCCAAAATCACCTAACGGAGCTTCTGCAACTCTCAGAATTACATTTCGACCCTCTGATCAAAATCTCACCCACCATCCAAAATTTCCCAAAATCTAACCTTAGTCAATTCAAGCCTAATTCTATACCGGACCTACGAATTCAATTATAATTGTTCTTCTAAGTCATAAATCATCCCCCGAAACTAGTCGATTCATCAGAAATCCGTACCCAGTCTTCTAACTCATAAGTCAACATTCGGTTGACATTTCCAAACTAACCTTCTCATAAAGAGATTTATTGTCTCATTTCTAACCAAATTCTACCCGATTTACTTCAAATTCTCCAAACACACATAATGAGACATATAGAAGCATAAAACGGGGGAAACGGGGCGGTAACTCCCATAACAACAGGTCGGGTCGTTACATCCTCCCCAACTTAAACAAACATTCATCCGCGAGCGGGTCAAGAAACATACCTGGAGTTTCAAACAAGTGAGGATATTTGCTAAGCATTTCCTGCTCGGTCTCCCAAGTTGCTTTCTCCACGGGCCGACCTCTCCACTGCACCTTCACCGAAGCTATGTCTTTGGATATCAACTTTCGAACCTGTCGACCCAAAATGGCTACTGGCTCCACATCGTAGGTCACCTCATCCAACTGGATTGTGCTGAAGTCTAATACATTAGATGGGTCTCTAACGTACTTCCGGAGCATAGAAACATGGAAGACCAGATGAACTCCCGACAAGCTAGGTGGCAAAGAAAGCATATAGGCCACCTCCCCAATCTTCCTAAGTAACTCATAAAGTCCAATGAACGTTGGGTTCATCTTTCCTTTCTTTCCCAACCTCATAACGCCTTTCATAGGTGAAACTTTCAGCAACACCTTCTCGTCTACTGAATAAGACACATCTCGGACCTTCCAGTCCGCATAACTCTTCTGACGCGACTGAGCTTTGCGAAGTATCTTCTGAATCACCTTTACCTTGTCTAAGGCATCCTGGACTAACTCTGTCCCCAATAATATAGTCTCACCAGGCTCAAACCAACCAACTGGAGACCTACACCGTCTCCCATATAAGGCTTCATACGGCGCCATCAATGCTGGATTGATAGATATAGTTATAAGAAACTTTGTAAGAGGCAAGTAATCAGCCCTAGAGCCTCTAAAATCAATAACACAGGCACGCAACATATCCTTTAATATCTGAATTGTACGCTCGGACTGCCCGTCCATCTATGGGTGAAACAGTGTGCTCAACTCTATCTGTGAACCCAACTCTCGTTGAAACATCCTCCAGAACTAAGAAGTGAACTGGGCACCTCTATCTGCTACAATAGAAACTGGGACCCCATGCAACCGCACAATCTCTCGGATGAAAATCTCTACTAACCGCTCCGATGAATAGGTAGTGGACAAAGGAATAAAGTGAGCAGATTTGGTCAGTCGATCCACGATCACCCAAATTGAATCAAACTTCTTCAAGGTACGGGGAAGACCACTCACGAAGTCCATAGTAATCCTCTCCCATTTCCACTCGGGAATATCCATGCGCTTGAACACACCACCGGGTCTCTGGTGTTCATACTTGACCTGCTGACAGTTAAGACATTAAGCCACATAATTCACAATATCCTTCTTCATCCTTCTCCACCAGTAATGCTGTCTCAAATCTTGGTACATCTTCGCGGCGCCCGAATGAATCGAATACCGCGAGCAGTGGGCCTTCTCTAATATCAATTCCCGAAGCTCATCTAAATTGGGTACGCAAATTCGGACCTACATCCGCAACACACCATCATCTCTAGTGGTCACATCTATGGCATCATCGTGCTGGACCATGTCCTTCATGACAAGCAAATGTGGATCATTGTGAGCACATGATTTTTGCACTAGGCAAACAAAATTCCAAAATTAAAATAAAATAATATTTTTTGAGTGTAATTGCATGTCTTGTTTGAAATTAAATGCATTTTTATGTGTTTTAATAATTAAAATTAGAAAATAAAAAAAATATAGGTTAAACACATGCATTTTGAATTAAGTAGTTAAAAGAAAATCAACAAAAAAGAGCATTAATAGCAGAAATTGGGAAAAAATAGTAAAACATTGTCAAAAAATATCAGAAAATTTGTGAAAGTAGGAAATTTAATAATTTAAATAATACAAAAGAAAAGAAAATAAAATACAAAATAAAATACATAAAAATAATTAAAAAAACACCAAAAATACAAAAATGCATATGGGCATAATGGCATTGGGCCAAAACAATTCCAAATCAGAGGCCTAAAGCACCCAAGCCCAAGGTTCGGTCCAGTTCATTAAGGACAATCGATCTCAGCCGTCCATCAGGCTGAATCCAACGGTTGGAATAATTAGCGGAATTATTTGATTAATTGAGAAGAGAGATCAAATCTCATCCGTCCGTTTGAAATGATCTGATGGTTGAAGGCTTAAGTCTCCTTAGTAATCGAACAGCGTCGTTTTAGTAACGATGTTGAGGGCTGTTGATCTTCATCAAACCAACTGCCCAGATCACCTAATCTCCCTCGCTTATATAAGGCTTTGGTCTGAGAAGACCAGCCATTTTTCAACTCTCCTAACCCTAGCCGCCCCGCCCCCCTTTCTCTCTTCTCCTTTGTCTTCTTCCTTTGCCTCCTCTGCAAACCCTAGCCGGCCATGGAGGCCACCACCCTCCACGGTGGTCTTCGTCCATCCCCTCACCTCCCCTCTTCTCTTCTTCACCTTATTCCACTCAAACAACCCTCAAAACCCTAAAGCCCCTTGAGACACCCCCTATTCTTGATATGCCGGTCACCGGAGCTTACCTCCGGTGACCACCAAACTATGAAACCCTTCTTCAAACCAATGCCAGAAGGACCGCCTTGGTCTGATCTAACCCTCCACAACACTGATCTCCCTCGAATCTCCCTAAAACCCGTCGAATATCCAAAATAAAGTCGCCGGAACCTACGGTGTCTCAAAACTCAAACCTTCTTCAAGATCTGACCTTTACCCTCTCCCAAACACCCCACTCCAACCAAAAACCTTAAAGATTTCGTCTTGAAGTCTAAAAAGGAAAAACAGAAAAGAAAAATGAGAAAAAATGAAAGAAAAGAAACAAAAGAGTCTGAAAGATTGAAAAAGAAAGAGAAAAGTGAAAGGGGAAGCTCAGGGGATAGGCCCTGCAAGCTAAGTACCCTCGCCCTCTTCTGTGCTTTATCTGCTCCCCTTATTTGTTCATATTCATGTTTTCCCTCTGTTTTATTACTTTTGTCTTCATATTTCTGTCTTTTTTTCTATTCTTAAGATCCTGAAATCATGTGCTTCATCTGTTACTACTAGGGTTTTCTCTAACTTGTTCATTGTTCATATCTTTCTTTTGTGGTATTTTTCTATGTTATCTGCGTTTGTTTCTCTGATTCAAAGAGCATGTTAGTATTAGGGTTTTTGTTCATCTTGTTCGTCTTCATGCTATTTTCTTGTTTTGACTTTGTTCTTCTGTTCTGTCTGCTACAAATCATGTTCTTTTTCTTCTGAGTCAAAAGATCTATCTTTTATCTTGTGCTTCGTCATCTTTATTGTGATTTCTGATCTATTAGTCTTCAACAACATGTCTATTCCTCTCTTTATGATTCCTTGTTCGGATTTTTGTTCTGATTTGAAGACTTGACTTGGATATCTTTTTTTTTCTTTTTATTTGTCCTCTGTTAGTATTAGGCCTCTTCATCTTCTTTGCATGTTTAAGTTCTGTATTAGTCTTCTTTGTTAGCTTTTAATAGTTTGAATGATTCTTCTCTTCTGTTTCTTCTCATGCTTAGTTTTAGGGCTAGGATTAGTTATTAGTCTCTTATATTAAGTGTTTTACCTTATCTTTGTCTATTCCCCTAAATCTTTTGATTCAAACCATGACTTTCCTCTAATAATTGGTTTATACCACCTCTTCTGTCCCTCCATTTGCTAAGATAAGCATGTTAATCTAATTTTAGTTTTTCTTCTATTACTTGGCATGATAGATGTTAGGACTCTTCTTCACTATTTTCCCATGACTCTTTTATCCTTCATTTTCATCTTATATACATCAAAGCTTGGGTTAGTACTTGGAAATAGATCCTGGCTACCATGTCTATGTTATTCCGTCTAAAAAATGAGTCATGTTGCATCTATTACTGATTGTTTGTGAGAGTTTAGCTTCTTTGTATGCCTATGGCCATGAACCTTAAAGGTTTTGAGGTTTTTCAATTATCATCTGACATGAACTAGTTGTAATTAAGTCTAATTGATATTGATTGACACTTTGTCACATGAAGTTGGGTAATGTGAATTGATTGATTAAGATTCAACACTATCAAATTTCCCCTTCTAAGTTTTACTTGATTGATGCATAATATTTGATCTCATGTGGCTATGTGTACAATTACATGTTGAAATGACTGAGTTTACATTAGTTCTTGTTAGTATGAGCATATGATTAATAATCATTGACTTTAGGGGATTGGTTATAGCTGTTAGTATTAAAGTTCCATAAATGGTTAGTTTTGAAATAGGTTTAAAACTGAAAATTAAACAACCATAGGTTATAAGATAATAAGTAACCAAAGAGTGGTCAATTTTGCAAATTGACCAACTCTACAAGGTCCAGCACACTGACCCACCTTAAAAAGGCTAGTTGTGCAACAAATGGTGCAAGTCTGCAAGTACGGACTCACCAAGGCTCATTTGAGCCCTGAATCATAGGTGGCTAGGTCTACAAAGACCTTAGCCCAGCCTGTGTTCAGTTAAATAGGCTAATTGTGCAACAAATGGTGCAAGTCTGCAAGTACAGACTCTCCAAGGCTCATTTGAGCCCTGAAACACAGGTGGCTAGGTATGCAAAGACCTTAGCCCAGCATGTGTTCAGTTAAATAGGCTAATTATGTAAATAATTGGTTAAGTCTGCAAGTTTAGACTTACCAAGGCTCATTTGAGCCCCGAATCATAGGTGGGTAAGTCTGCAAAGGCTTGGGCCCAGCCTGTGTTCAGCAAATGGGTTTAATTACCCCAAGCCAAGTCTCAACTTGAGACTGGGTAAATCTTAAATAGTTTAAATACAACAATAAAGCAGGCTAGTCCTGCAATTAGTTTAAAAATGAAATAAAAAGGTCTTAATTAACTGAAAATGAAACAAAAGGGGCTAAAATTGAAATAGTTCCCTAAAGTATAACTGGCCAGTCCTTAAATACCAATGCAAGGACTGGCCATTAGTTAAATAAACCCCAAAATGCTGAAAACTTGACCTAGGTAGGTCGGGTAAATCAGCAAAGTCACTAAGGGTATAAAAGGAAGTCAAATAGGTAAAATAGTGAATCATATGGAACACATAGGGATATGGGAGTCATTTGTACCCCTGATTTCTACAATTTTGCAGAGATTAAAGGGTATAATGGTCTCCCTTAAAAGGGGAATCAGTAAAAATCTTAAACCCTTAGGGATACTTTGGTAAAAGCCTTAAAAGGGAATCTAATAGAACCTTCCAGCACATGCTGGAAGGGATTTGATAACTGAAAATGGGGTCTAAGTGTAAGTTTAGCAATTTTAAAAAGGGGAGAAGTGAGATTTAATCCCATTCTTTCACCCCGAGAAATCAGCCACTCTTACACCTATATAAACCCCCAAAAAGAGTGAAATAAGGGGCTGGCTTCAAAATATAGAGAAGTCCATAGAAAGAGTGAAATAGAGGCTGGCTTTTGATAAGAAAAAGTTCAGAGTAAAAAATAGTTAATAGCAAACAAGTTTTCCTGCATTTTTTCGAGTGAGAACCTTTGGGTCTTCATCTGGTCTTGTGGTTTTTGCTCGCGTTTTCTCTTGGACCTCTATTTTCTGTTGCTGTGGTTTTCTACTAGTTGATTCAATCCATCACTATTGAATTTGCTGTTCGAGTATGTTGTTGTGCTTATTTTCTTAATCCCCTAGACTCATTGGCTTTTACCTTGCTGATTCAGGTACACTTCTGTTCAAAAAATGAAGCTGTAATGATTTGCTGAATGAAATGGAGTTCTAGCCTTAAAATTCATATGATCTTTTGTATTTTGTAATTACTCTTTCATTAACTGTTTAGTATTAGTGTAGATCTGTAGTTTTAGTGGTAGTAAAAACAAAGACAAAAAGTGTAATAGATAGTTTAATAGTGGTAGCGTAGTATAGATAGTATATCACCTAGTTTAAATAGGTAAAACATTAAAATATAAGTTAGCTAATCATAGTTCCAAACCATTAATTGTTCTTCACAGTAGTTTCGTAAACCATAATCACATAGTTAACCACATGTCATGAATCCGCACTTAAACATAGGTAAGATTCGAAGAAGAAAACGCTAGATCGAGCTATGATTCATCTATAATTCGGCTAATAACTTTGTAATGAACTAAGTCGCAGTAAAATCAGCTGTATAGTCATGCTTAAGTCTTTGGATCATTTAAATGTGGGTATTCGAGTTATGTCATTGAAACGATTAGACTGTTTAAATCAAGCTTCGTGTAGTTAATATGTTTAAGAATAAAAATTCATATTTGAGTAAGTTTTAAAAGGAAAACGATCACCTGAAATAACCATTAGTATAGGATTGGTTTTTGTAAACATTGAACAGGTTTATTTCATATTAATTAAGTAGTAGAATAGTGTAGCTATAAATAACTCGTCTTATCCTTAGATAATCATCTTGCCTTTTCATATGTATATATTTAAGCAACCTTTTAATCCCAGCTAGTAAGTAATTCAATGATTAGTGTAAATTCATTAGTAGAAATCGAAGTTAGAAACAGTCTATTAATTCAAGCCTCGTGTACAGTAGATAGTCGTGATACATAGTTAACATTAATGGCTTGTACAGTGATTGTCCCTTTTGATGAATAAAATGCAATTGAATTCGTTCCCAGTAATTTATGAGTATTCTGTTATATGTTTATCATTTATATTCTTATCATTGTTGTTCTCATTAGGTCTGGGCCCAACAAGTAACGGAGGCCTGAACCATGATACGAAATAACTGAGTTGTTGAGCAGAAGCCTAAAGACGGCTTGTGCCTTTGAGGCCTGGGCATGTTTAGCGCCTGTCTAAGTATGAACGTAGAGGCCCAGGTCCAATAAAAGCTATGGCAGTGGTCTGGGCCCAAGTCTGAAATGAAATAACAATTTGGCTAAGGAAAAAACATATATATAGAAAATATAGTTAAACGATAGGGTTGGACTTTAAAAAATGTAATTGGGACGAGCCTCACACGACAATAAACAGTGGGGCCCCTCTAGTAATGAAGTTAAGACATAAATAGACCCGGGAAGGCTACTAATGAACTTCATAGCCTCTCCCAAAAGAATTAAAAGCCGATAGACTCTATTAGGCACGATTTAATATACCTTCCTTATGCACGAGTGTGCACTTGGTGCAACTTAAATCTTAAATCCCGGCAAAGCCGAAATGTACCAAAAGTCACAGGCGTGCTGGTTACGGTGTGACTCGAGGTGCGTTTTTGTGATGTCGCAATTCAGTAAAATATTAAAGTAAAAGCACATACGTATTGTTAAAATCTATGACAAGTCAAACAAGATTCGAGAACGATGATTGAGCGACCGTGCTAAAACCACAAAATTCAGGAATGCCTAACACCTTCTCCCAGGTTAACAGAGTTCCTTATCCAGGTCTTTGTTTCGCTGACTGTAATAACAGAGTCAATTTCCTCGGATTCTGTATTAATTGGTGACTTGGGACACCCTTATTTTCTCAAGTGGCGACTCTGATAATTTAATAAAAATCCCGGACCGATTGTCCTTTGTGTGGAAAAACTCCTTCCTCTTTGTTATTATATCCGTCTCGGGTATTTGAACATCGAGGTATACCCTACGTATGTTTCCAAACGGATCGGTACAAAAGCCTCTATTCAGGCATACATTTTTGTTGGGGTAGTAAAAAGGGAGGTGTGATAATCATCATACTAATGCTCTCTAATACGGTCATACAAGGAAGAACATGATACCATACAAGCCATCACCCTGCTGGGCTCAGAAATATCTAACCTCACCATCTGATTAGCTAAAGCCTGAACATCAACTGCAAGGGGCCTCTCCCCAACTAGAATGTACGCCAAACTGCCCAAAGTAATAGTCTTCCGGCTTAAAGCATCGACCACTACATTGGCCTTCATGGGATGATACAAAATAGTAATGTCATATTCTATGAGTAATTCAAGCCATCTCCGCTGCCTCAAAGTGAGATCCTTCTGCTTAAACAAGTGTTGAATACTGTGGTGGTCCGTATATACCTCACAATATATGCCATATAGATAATGCCTCTAAATCTTCAAGGCGTGAACAATAGCAGCTAATTCTAAGTCATGAACAAGGTATTTCTTCTCATGGGGCTTTAACTAGCGAGAAGCATATGCAATAACTCTACCCTCCTGCATCAATACACAACCGATCCCAAACCTCGAAGCATCGTAATACATTGTATAAGAACCTGAAGCTGATGGTAATACAAGTACTGGAGCTGTGGTCAAGGCCAACTTGAGCTTCTGGAAGCTTTCCTAGTATTCATCAGACCACACAAATGGAGCATTCTTCTGTGTCAACTTTGTCAAAGGCGAAGCAATAGACAAAAAACCCTGAACGAACCTGTAGTAATAACTTGCCAAACCGAGAAACTCTGAATCTCAGTAGTTGAGGAAGGTCTGGGCCGATTCTGCACCGCCTCGACCTTCTATGGGTCAACCTGAATACCATTGATGGACACTACGTGTCCCAAAAAAGTCACAGTCTTAAGCCATAACTCACACTTAGAAAACTTCGCATAAAGCTTTCCTCTCTCAATCTCTGCAATACCACCCTCAAATTCTGTGCGTGCTCCTCCTTGTTGCGTGAGTATACGAGGATATTTTCAATAGACACGATCGAAAAAGAATCCAGATACAACCGAAATACAATGTCCATCAAGTGCATGAATGTGGCTGGGGCATTAGTCAGACCAAAAGACATTACAAGATATTCGTAGTGCCCATATCTCATTCTGAAAGCCATTTTCATAATGTCTGAATCCCTAATTTTCAACTGGTGATAACCCGATCGAAGGTCAATTTTTGAGAATACACTTGCTCCCTGAAGCTGATCAAACAAGTCCTCAATATGGGGTAGTGGGTACTTGTTCTTTACTGTCAGCTTTTTCAATTGTTTGTAATCAATGCATATTCCCATTGTGCCATCATTCATCTTTACGAATATCACCGGTGCACCCCAAGGTGACACATTCGGGCGAATGAACCCTTTATCCAGGAGTTCCTGAAGTTGTTCCTTCAACTCTTTTAACTCAGCTAGTGTCATGCGATAGGGAGGGATAGAAATGGGCTGAGTGCCCAACACCACGTCAATACCAAAATCGATGTCCCTGTCCGGCGGCATGCCCGGCAGGTCTGCTGGAAACACATCTAGGAAATACCTCACAATGGGAACCAAATCAAGACTAGGAGTCTCAGCTCCAACATCTCTACCAAAAGCCAGATAAGATAAACAACCCTTCCTAACCATTCATTGAGCTTTTAGGAAGGATATCAACATGTTGGGTGCATAATCAGTCACGCCTCGCCACTGGTTCCTCGGAATACCTGGAATAGCCAACGTAAATGTCTTGGCATGATAGTCAAAAATAGCATAGTAAGGAGATAGCCAATTCATACCCAGAATCACGTCGAAATCCATCATGCCCAATAATAACAAATCAACTCTGGTGTCCAGACCCCCAATAGTAACGAGACAAGATCGATATACATGATCCACAATAACAGTATCACCCACCGGGATAGACACATGCATGGGAAAGGCAAGATAACCACGGGTCGTACCAAATAATGTGCAAAATATAAATATACATAAGAGTAGGTAGATCCGGGAACAAATAAGATAGAAGCATCCCTGTGGAAGACTAAGATAATAACTGCGATGACTACATCTGATGCGCTAGCGTCCCTCCTATCTAGAAGAGCATAAAATCAAGCATGAACTCCGCCAGTATGGTCCTCACCCCTGGGGCGACCTCTGGCTACCTGACCACTACTCCTAGCTGACTAAGTGGGTATTGAAGAAACAGGAGCAGAAGATGAGGGTTGATCCTTCTATTGAGATTGCTTACTGAGAATATGGGGACACTGCCTCCTAATATGGCCCAACTCACCACACTCATAACAACGACCTGGATCTAGAGAAGGGGAATGATGGGAACCCTGGCTGTAGATGAACCCTGAGCTGAAGAAGCAGGTGTGATGACCCGGCCCGTCATCATGTGAGTTATCACCCCGTTACCCTCGTTATATGCTTGTTGATGTTGTAATATGCATGCTGGGTAAGTTTGAGTCAATCCGGGTTGAGTTTGATTGAAATTGAGACAGAAAGTCTCTTAGGAGAAGGAATAGTTGGGAAAAGTCAATTGGACGTTGACTTGTGAGTTAGAGAGCTCGGAATCGAATTTTGATGATTTGGTTAACTCCGGGAGGTTATTTATGAGCTAGGAGAACGATCGGAAGTGAATTTGGAGGTCCGGTGTAGTTTCAGGCTTGAATTTGCTAAAGTTGAATTTTGGCGATATCCGATCGATAGGCGAGATTTTGATCTGGGAGTCGGAATGGAATTCTGACAGTTCCTGTAGCTTCATTATGTGATTTTGGATATGTCTGCAAAGTTTCAGGTTATTCAAACCTCATCTGATTGGGCTTTGGATTCGATGTTAGTTTCGGAAGTTTTGAAGAAACTTAGGCTTGAATCCGTGTGTAAACAGTGAGTTTGATGTTTAGGATGGTGTTTTTATGATTGGAACAAGTTCGTACCGTGTTTTGGAGTATGTCGGTGGTTTTCGTAGGGGTCCTGGGAGCCTCGGGATGAATTCAGGGGTCCAAACGGACCAATTTGTGCCAAAGGCACTGCTGTTTTCTACTACAATAATTGCAGAACAATTTTGCTCTCCGCGATCGCGGAGATAGTCATGCGATCGCGTAGGAGGAAAAAAATACTGGAGCTCCACGATCGCAAGGTGAAGTGTGCGATCGCGTAAGTCTGGGATTTGAAGCAGTGCGATCGCGTGAGGTCGTATGCGATCGCGTAGGGTTTATGGTCGGAAGCAGTGCGATCGCGTGGTGAATGTCGCGATTGCGTAGAGTCAAACTCGAGTGTAGTGCGATCGCGTTAGTAGCATTGCGATCGCGTAGGGTCGTTAAGTGGGTCACTGCGATCGCGTCCTGGATCACGCGATCGCGTAGCAGAAAAGTTGGCAGCCCAGGATTTGTGCATCGCGATCGCGATCCCAGTGCTGCGATAGCGTAGAGTAATGGGTCTGTCAGTGAATTAAAAGGCAGAGGCAGTGTAGTTGCGGGTTCATTCACCCAAAACACAAAATTTGAGTTCTAGAGAGAGAGACTCACGGGAAAACGCTGGGAAATCATCGGGTATTCATCAGAGGTAAGTTTCTTGTCTCATAAACATAATTTCATGGTAGAATTAACATCAATCTTCATGAATTTGGGTAGAAATTGTGAAGGATTGTGGCCTAGATATTGAAAACGAAAATTTGGGTTTTGAAAGGCCATTAGAACTCCGATTTTGATAAATTTTATATGCCTAGACTCGTATTGAGATGAGGGTTCCGAATATGTGACTTTCACAATTTTTCGAGAAGCGTTCCGAAAGTCGGGTTTTGACAACTTTGTGGGTTTTGGTGCAAATTGAGTTATTTCGAATGGGTTGTGTCTAATTAGCCTATATTTATGTAGTCTAATTGATTTTGAGCAGATTCGGCATCCGAGGTGATTGAATTGCGAGGCAAGCGCAAGGCGGACCGAGGCTTCTACCAGTTCGAGGTGAGTGGTGGTAGTAAATAATGTATTGAGGGTTTGAAACCCCGTACTTGCACTTTACAGTGCTATGTTGAGATGAGACACGCGTCATGTGACGGGCGTGGTGACATTATGATTGGGGAAATGGACTTGGTCCTTCCCGGCTAATAGCGTATTGTGTATTACGATTGTGAATGAGCTTATAACTGTGTAGTGGAGCTGGTAGCCATGTTTGGGGCTTTGTGCCAATCTGTAGAAGTATTAGGGAAACCTGTAGAGCTAGGTGACCCTCATATCACGCCGGATACATACACTCATCCGTAGTTATAGCTGTATAGCATATCATGAGCCAGCACTAGATGTGTATTTCGAGAGAGACTACCTAGGGTGTGATTCCCTGTTCTACCTGAGGTGGCCTGAAAGGCCAAGTCTATAT
The DNA here is from genome assembly GCA_032618575.1 of Nicotiana noctiflora. Taxonomy (NCBI): domain Eukaryota; kingdom Viridiplantae; phylum Streptophyta; class Magnoliopsida; order Solanales; family Solanaceae; genus Nicotiana; species Nicotiana noctiflora. Next base: position 101,986 of record JASVEL010009370.1, read on the forward strand.
TGATTGTGACGGGGTTGAGGACCCACTGTGATATATTATACTAGGCCTGAGAGGCCAGGTCTATATTGATCGGGATAGGGTCGAGGACCCACTATCAGATATTATACTGGGCCTGAGAGGCCAGGTCTATATTGACCGAGATAGGGTCGAGGACCCACCATGAGATATTATATTGAGCCTGAGAGGCCAAGTATATAGTGACTGGGATAGGGTCGAGAACCCATTATGAGGTATTATATACATATACCTATATTGGATCGGGCTGCACGCCGCAGCAGTATATATGTTGGATCGGACTGCACGCCACAGTCATATACAAGTGGGACGGACTACACGCCGCAGTATTATTGCGCTTGGGATGTAGGAGCCCCTTCGGAGTCTGAGTCTGCACACATTCTCAGTGAGCGCCAGTGTATATTATGGGATCGGGCTGCGCGCCGCTGCAGTATAAATATATATATACATATATATATTGGATCGGACAGCACACCGCAGTAATACACGTATGGATCTGGCTGAACGCCGCATTATCATAGCGCTTGGGCCTAGGGAGCCCCTCCGAAGTCTGTATACACCCCCAGTGAGCGCCATCGATGTTAAATAGAGCGGGTTGTGTGCTAAGCGGTATATGTATTAGAGCGGGCTACGCCCGTAGCGGTATATGTTTTGGAGCGGGATGCATGCCGCAGCATTATACTTATGTATATCCATATACATAGTTAAATACTTATAAATTATAGACATATGTATATACTTACACACATTGAGTTGACTATACACCGCAGCGGTACGGGTGATGATTTGGTCAGTGTGGGACCTTGTTGAGATAGATGTGGACTGAGAGATGAGAGTATTCACCGTAGTGATGAATTACCTGTGAGGGTACCCTTAGAACTGTTTTGTGATAGTACAGGAGTTCTTACTTACAATTATTGTTTATTATTATCACTCACTGAGTTGAAATATACTCACCCCACTCCCCTGCACTTTTTGTGCTGATATACGTGTTCAGGAGAGCAGTTGAGCTATCGCAACTGCTTTATTATCCACATTCTGTGGAGACTTTGAGGTTGCTGCCGACGTTCGCAGTACCTGACCTCTTTCTTTTTATCATTCTGCTGTCTCCATTCTACTTAGATTCGATTGTGTAGTAGATCTCATTTGTAGTGGCTTAGACTCGTGACACCACGATTCGGATTGGGACCGTATTTTGTATGTTGCTATTACCGCGTGTATCATATTGACATGTACCCTTGCAGTTTAAATTTAACTGGATTAATTGGAATTTAATAATTGGCTGGTTTAAGAGGTAATATGGTCAGGCTTGCCTAGCATTGTGTTGGGCGCCATCACGACCGGGGTTTGGGTCGTGACAAGTTGTAATTAGAGCCTAGGTTAACAGGTCTCGCGAGTCATGAGCCGGTTTAGTAGAGTCTCGTGGATCGGTACGAGGACGCCTGTACTTATCCTCGGGAGGCTGCAAACCTTTTAGGAAAGCTTCAAATTCTTGAAATTCTTATCATGCGTACTTGATTCAGCTTGAGGTATGATTCTTGAAATTCCTTCTGCACGTTGATGTGCACACTCGAGTGCTTAGTGATAAATTTGCCTTGATGGCTTATGATTCCCCAATTGAGGGACGAGATATAATCGTTGTGAGTTCATGTTGGGCATGTCTGGAGGACTTGAGGCCGGATCCTTGTCTATGGCTTGAGCACCAAGGTGCTAATTTCGCGAGCTAGTATTATGAAATTCATGCGATCAGTATTGATCTTAATTGTGAAAATGGCAGTTTGATAATGGGTGAGCTGCAAGGTATTCAATCCTTATTGTGATCCGTTACGTAGCCCTAGATATGGGCGCGGTGAGTATGTTTATGTTCCTTAGTGGAAAGATAAAGTGCATTACGTGTGGTAGTATGAGTTCAGACTCAGGAAGACTAAAGTGATTATGCTATGTATATCCTGGTGGAAGGTGTTGTACTGAAATACTAGATTGATGCAAAGTAAGTGGGTGCATTCGGGTGTGTAATTGGAGGGCATTTGATATGTGTTAAGATGCAAGCAGGTGCAGCGCCTGTTCATGTACTAATGCTGATGATATAATTCGTGTAGTATTGAGATTTATGTTGTTGAAATACATTGTGACGTCTTGTTGAGTTGTGGGTGTATTGTTAGAATGGTTTGCTGATTCTCTGGCAGGTGGGTCGGCCAATTTACAAAGGAAACTCTGCTGAAATTTTTGACAAATTTGGGACTTAGAAAAGATATTGTCGCCTAAGGAATGGGCTTAGCTGTTGCGTGTGAATGAATACGAGAATTGCAAAAGAGTTAAGATTTCGATGATTCGAGTCTCCGCCAAAGTTTGTAAATAGCTCGAGTTTAATCTCACTATAACATTGGAGCATCAATTGAGTAAGAATGCTATGAGTGGCTAAAAGTGCTTTGATGTATGGCTCCGAGCCAAGTTGGGGAGGTTGTTATTGACTAACTAATTGCACTATTGTGTGCTATGATGGTTCTGTCCCCAAGCATGTTGGGAAAAATTCTGACGAAGGTTATGGTGCTTCGTAGATGTGAGAAAATACTAGGAGGTTTTGAGCGGCTGTTGCTAAAGAATGTTTGATGTATAGAAAAGAAAGATAGCTAAATGCATTTGTATGTAATCATGTTCTGAGATGCCAGAGTTCTAACAGGGCACGAGTGGTCCTGTCCAATAAGACAGTTGAATTATAATTGAATAAGAGTGAATGACGCCCGAGAATGGTTTTGCGGTGTTAAAGATTTTGCTTGTAATAGTCAGGTGTATTAAGATTGTGTATAATGCTATAGACGGTGGTTTCGTTGGAAGGAATCAAGACTTGTATTATGTTATGTGAATGGTGAGACTCGTTGTATACGTATTGAAAGGTAATGATAACAAATTCCAATCGCAGGAAGTTCTTCAAAACAAAGTATTGTAGAATGTTGTATTTCCGGAAACAATTAAGGGAGTATTCAGTGGCCTTATGTACGAGTCTTGTGTGGTAACATGGGTTGAGGCATTGTGGTGCTACAGTAAAGACTAGTATTAAATTAAAATGAATCAGAAAGGAAATTGGGTGAATGGATCAACTTGTTAATAAACCAAAACGGTATGATAAGGAATACAATTAATTCCTAGTATATGTTTGACGTAAAGAGTCTCGCCGATATTGTGCAATAAAGCTTTTGAGTATTGGTAGTTGTGTAACTTGATATGGGTATAAGGACTTAGTCCTGGCAATTTAACTTATGCAATGTAATTGGGAGAAAGGGTGTGCGATGTGTTATGGAAAGTTAATAACAACAAGTTCAAGGTTTTGAGATCAATTCATATTATATAGGAAGTCATTAAAAATCCTCAAGCAGCGTGGGCAGCTACAGATAATATGAGAATCAATCTTCCTGGTGATTTAGGAGAATGGTACTACTATACTAGTATTTCGGCAGAGTCTATGGTCAAAAGGGCCAGGTAAAATCAACTAATAATATCTAGCGGTATGGTGGTATTCTCCCGTTGGATCGACTATAATAATTAGTCGTTGATGACATAGTGAAATTTATGAATGGCTTTCGTGGTATGAATGGACGCTTGAGATGCATTATGTAATCGTTCGGTGAAGTACGGAATCAGGCATAGTGATTCCTGTGTTATGTATGTGTTGGAGACTAGAAGTTCTCGTAACCCGCCTACACAGCGGTGGTATATCGTGTGTATCGGCACAATGTAGCGGTTATAGGAAATTGGAAGCCCTAGTGGCTATCTCGTTACTTGATATGATGAATTTGAATAATGATATACGATTGCTGACTGGTTGTCATAAGCCAGGTTGTCCAGACTAATATGATATGGACTATATCAGAGAAATATCACAACTGTGTGGCAGAGCGCATCAGATCATGCTCCAGTAGGGTGGATGTACCCTAGGGCCGGTGGACGGCTGGTAGGTATTGCTTTGTCAGTTGGGCCTTCGTGGTGGATGTCAGTGTACAACGTACCCTAATTCTATGACGTGAGATGAGGTCTCAGTTATGTGTTGTGATGGTATTGAGGAATTTGAATTATAGCTCTTTGTGTGAGTCGGTTGTCATGATTCGAGTGTGTTCAGATAGTTCTTATTGGAGCCTGTGTTGTGCTCGTTGTGGCATAGACTGATGCTGAGGTGTCATGTCACCAGTGTGGTGTGTTATAACCGAAATGATCATTCGAGTCATTAATGAGAGCGAGCATATGTGATTGCAGTTCGTTGGAAAGGTAATATCGAGGTTTGGCTCCGAAACTTATTGTGGTATCAGTTTTAAAAGGGAAATGGATTCACCAATGGTTGACCCAAGAGATGGGTTCGGTATATCGCGTGCTTCAGTTGTCGTGGACAGGATATGAAGGTGTTGGAATAAGACTCTATCTAATGAGAAAGGTTCTTTTTGCTGGTATTTGGTTATTGTAGCCAGTTGTCGTTATTAGAGACTATCGTATCGAGTGATCCGGTTGTTTGATACATCATGTTATCTCACCCGAAGTGGTGAGTTGGCTATTACAGTTGGATCGTGTGTACTCTGAGTATAGATGTGGGATTCAGACTTGGTATATGATTTTGGAAAGTGCAATGTGGTTTATTGTTCAGTTAGACTGTGGAAATTCAGCTATACTATGTTATCGGACTTATGAAAGAAAGGGTGAAGTGGTATCGCCCCGAATGTATGCTTGGTAAGGTCATTCGGCTGTTGGGTCACTTCCAGTAGACCTCTTGGTCCGCTCGAGGAATAGCGTTTGCTTAAGTTGGGGAAAATGTGATGACCCGGCCCGTCATCATGTGAGTTATCACCCCGTTACCCCCGTTATATGCTTGTTGATGTTGTAATATGCATGCTGGGTAAGTTTGAGTCAATCCGGGTTGAGTTTGATTGAAATTGAGACAGAAAGTCTCTTAGAAGAAGGAATAGTTGGGAAAAGTCAACTGGACATTGACTTGTGGGTTAGAGAGCTCGGAATTGAATTCTGATGATTCGGTCATCTTTGGGAGGTCATTTATGAGCTAGGAGAGCGATCGGAAGTGAATTTGGAGGTCCGATGTAGTTTTAGGCTTGAATTGGCTAAAGTTGAATTTTGGCGATATCCGATCGATAGGCGAGATTTTGATCCGAGAGTCGGAATGGAATTCCGACACTTCCTATAGCTTCGTTATGTGATTTTGGATATGTCTGCAAATTTTTAGGTCATTCGGACGTCGTCTGATCGGGTTTTGGATTGGATGTTAGTTTCGGAAGTTTTGAAGAAACTTAGGCTTGAATCCGTGTGTAAACGGTGATTTTGATGTTTAGGATGGTGTTTTTATGATTGGAACAAGTTTGTATCGTGTTTTGGAGTATGTTGGTGGTTTTTGTTGGGGGTCCCGGGAGCCTCGGGATGAATTCGGGGGTCTAAACGGACCAATTTGTGCCAAAGGCACTGTTGTATTCTGCTGCAATAATTGCAGAACAATTTTGCTCTCTGCGATCGCGGAGATAGTCATGCGAACGCGTAAGGTGTGGTGATAATGCATCGAGATCATGATGACAGAAGTGCGATCGCGTAGGAGGAAAAAACTACTGGAGCTCTACGATCGCGAGGTGAAGTGTGCGATCGCGTAAGTCTGGGATTTGAAGCAGTGCGATCGCGTGAGGTCGTATGCGATCGCGTAGAATCAAACTCTAGTGCAGTGCGATCGCGTTAGTAGCATTGCGATCGCGTAGAGTTGTTAAGTGGGTCACTGCGATCGCGTCCAGGATCACGCGATCACGTAGAGGAAAAGTTGGCAGCCCAAGATTTGTGCATCACGATCGCGAGCCCAGTGCTGTGATCGCGTAGAGTAACGGGTCTGTCAGTGAATTAAAATGCAGAGGCAGTGTAGTTGCGGGTTCATTCACCCAAAACACAAAATTTGAGTTCTAGAGAGAGAGACTCACGGGAAAACGCTGGGAAATTATCGGGTATTCATCGAAGGTAAGTTTCTTGTCTCATCAACATAATTTCACGGTAGAATTAACATCAATCTTCATGAATTTGGGTAGAAATTGTGAAGGATTGTGGCCTAGATATTGAAAAGGAAAATTTGGGTTTTGAAAGGTCATTCGAACTCCGATTTCGATAAATTTTATATACCTAGACTCGTATTGAGATGAGGGTTCCGAATATCTGACTTTCGTAATTTTTCGAGAAGCGTAGCGAAAGTCGGGTTTTGACAACTTTGTGGGTTTTGGTGCAAATTGAGTTATTTCGAATGGGTTGTGTCTAATTAGCCTATATTGATGTATTCTAATTGATTTTGAGCAGATTCGGCATCCAAGGTGATTGAATTGCAAGGCAAGCGCAAGGTGGACCGAGGCTTCTACCGGTTCGAGGTGAGTGGTGGTAGTAAATAATGTACTGAGGGTTTGAAACCCCGTACTTGCACTTTATAGTGCTATGTTGAGATGAGACACGTGTCATGTGACGGCCGTGGTGACATTATGATTGGGGAGTTGGACTTGGTCCTTCCCGGCTAATAGCGTATTGTGTATTACGACTGTGAATGAGCTTATAACTCCGTAGTGGGGCTAGAAGCCATGTTTGGGGCTTTGTGCCGATCTATAGAAGTATTAGGGAAACCTGTAGAGCTAGGTGACCCTCATATCATGCCGGATACATACACTCAGCCATAGTTATAGCTGTATAGCATATCATGAGCCAGCACTAGATGTGTATTTCGAGAGAGACTACCTAGGGTGTGATTCCCTGTTCTAGCTGAGGTGGCCTGAAAGGCCAAGTCTATATTGACTATGATGGGGTCGAGGACCCAGTGTGATATATTATACTGGGCCTGAGAGGCGAGGTCTATATTGACCGAGATAGGGTCGGGGACCCACTATCAGATATTATACTGGGCCTGAGACGCCAGGTCTATATTGACCGAGATAGGGTCGAGGACCCACCATGAGATATTATATTGAGCCTGAGAGGCCAAGTATTTACTGACTAGGATAGGGTCGAGGACCCATTATGAGGTATTATATACATATACCTATCAGGTTGCACGCCGCATCAGTATATATGTTGGATCGGACTGCACGCCGTAGTAATATACAAGTGGGACGGACTGCACGCCGCAGTATTATTGCGCTTGGGCTGTAGGAGCCCCTTCGGAGTCTGAGTCTGCACACATTCTCAGTGAGCGCTTGTGTATATTATGGGACCGGGCTGCGTGCCGCAGCAATATAGATATATATATACATATATATATTGGATCGGACTGCACGCCGCAGTATGGATCTGGCTGAACGCCGCAGTATCATAGCGCTTGGGCCTAGGGAGCCCCTCCGAAGTCTATATACACCCCCAGTGAGCACCGTCGACGTTAAATGGAGCGGCCTGCGCGCCGCAGCGGTATATGTATTGGAGCGGGCTGCGCGCCGCAGCATTATACTTATTCATATTCATGCATGCCACAGCATTATACTTATGTATATCCATATACATACTTAAATACTTATAAATTATAGACATATGTATATACTTACATACATTGAGTTGACTGTACACCGTAGCGGTACAGGTGATGATTTGGTCAGTGTGGGACCTTGTTGAGATAGATGTGGACTGGAGATGAGAGTATTCACCGTAGTGATGAATTACCTGTGAGGGTACCCTTAGAACTGTTTTGTGATAGTACATGAGTTCTTACTTACAATTATTGTTATTATTATCACTCACTGAGTTGAAATATACTCACCCCACTCCCTTGTACTTTTTGTGCAGATATACAGGTTCAGGAGGCAGTTGAGCTATCGCAACTGCTTTATTATCCCCATTCTGTGGAGACTTAGAGGTTGTTGCAGACGTTCGCAGTGCCTGACCTCTTCCTTTTTATCATTTTGTTGTCTCCATTATGCTTATATTCGATTGTGTAGTAGATCTCATTTGTAGTGGCTTAGACTCGTGACACCACGATTCGGATTGGGACCGTATTTTATATGTTTCTATTATCGCGTTTACCATATTGACATGTACACTTGCTATTTAAATTTAACTGGATTAATTTGAATTTAATAATTGGCTGGTTTAAGAGGTAATATGGTCAGGCTTGCCTAGCATTGTGTTGGGCGCCATCACGACTGGGGTTTGGGTCGTGACAGCAGGAGCAGAGCTCTAAGCTGGAAGGACTCTCGGTGAGGGATGGCCTTGCTGATGACCTTGATGACCACGGTCTAACGAAGCTCCACTAGACTCTAAACGGCCTTACTGAAGAGGTCTGAAGAAACGACCTCTACCGTGCTGGAACAGGACCCTAGACGGAGCACCACTGAAACTACCTGCACCACGAGGCCTCTTAGAGGCTCTCTTATCGCTCTCTCGATGATGATCTATCTTAATCTGACGAGCCGCATCAACCACCTCCTCAAAAGTAATTGTTGTAGCCCTCTATCTAGTAATTAATATGCGTATAGGATAGTTGAGACCATCCACAAATCTCCTGATCCTCTCACGATCTGTCGGGATCATCCTCATAGCATGCTGAGCTAGTTGTATAAACCACAGCTCGTACTAAGTCACTGTCATATCTCCCTGCTTTAACCACTAGAACTAACGATGCAGCTCCTCCCTATGAGACTGGGGCACATACTTCTCCAAGAATACCGTCGAGAACTGCTGCCATGTGAGGGTGCTTCCCCAATAGGCCTACGCCTCTAGAAGTCATCCCACCAATTAAATGCAGGCCCTGTAAACTGGAAGGTAGTAAAATCTACACCACTAGTCTCCAGAATACTCGCAGTACGAAGCATATGCTGGCAGTTATCTAGAAAACACTGGGCATCCTCGCCCTCAACACCACTCAATGTCGGAGGCTGAAGCCTATCGAACCTGTCCAATCGACGTTGCTCGTCATCCGGCATAGCCGGAACCACATGAGTTGGGCCTGGTGCGACTGGTGCAGTCGATTGAACTGGCTGAGCAGGATCTGCCTCAGGTACTTGTAAGCCCAAAACTACCTGCTCTGGTGTGCGAGTAGTGGGGGACTGATTACATCCTCTGCCTAAGAAGAAGTTGCTCCAGTAGAATCCGTAACCACCCGAGCTAAGCCAGTATACACTGATAGGATTTGTGCTAAGGTCTCCTGGAGACCCGATATCTCAATAGGCGCTGCCAGTGCCTGAACCTGGGCTGCTGGAATGCTTGCAACTGGAATATGATCCTGAACCTAACCCACTGGCGCTGAGATCTGACCCTGAGTCTGGTCAACTGGTGGGTCAGCAGCTGCTATCCCTGCTGCCCTGTCTCTACCACGACCACGACCTCTAGGTGCCACTGGTAGGCATTCAACACGTCCGTTAGCACGGGTTCTTGCCATCAGCGAGAGAATAGAATATGGAAATATTTAGTTTTCACAACAACAACAAACTGCATGATATCAATTCCAAGAAAGTGAAGTGTTTCCTAAAAGTTCTGTAGCCTCCTGAGGATAGATACGGACATCTACGTAACGATCCGTGAGAGCCTACTAAACGGAATCATGACTCGCGTGGCCTAGTAACCTAGGCTCTGATACCAACTTGTCACAACCCAAACCCAGTCGTGATGGCGCCCAACCCTAAAGCTAGGCAAGCCAGACCAACAGTCATTTTTATATTTAGCAATAAGTCCCGAAACCGACAATTTAAGGAGACTATCATAGTATATAATAATAATCCAGTAATAATAGAATAATAATAATGATAAGTGCGAAGAATTGATAATAACACTCCCAAAGATCAGGAGTCACGAGGCTAGAACCTCTATGCAAAAACTGGATAACAAAGATATTTGAACGAAATACTCAAGTCTGAAAGTATATAGTATATAAATAAAACTGGAATAAGAAGAGTAGCTAGGTCCTGCGAACATCAGTAGCTACCTCAACAACTCTGATAACTCTGATAAAATGGGACTGCACAGCTAAACCTCCGGTGTACCTGAATCTGCACACAAAGATGTAGGGAGTACAGGTGAGTACTAAGTACTCGGTGAGTAAAAAGCACTTAAAATTTCTAAAGATAAGAAATCCACGAAATGGCACAAAGTAAAGCTACATCTAACAGTCCGATACTTTACTACGAACTAACAACAACAACAAATCACAAATAACACAAGTAAATAACAATGCATGAATGCAATGCAATGCACATGACCACTACGACACCGGAGAGGCTCCTTCAGCCCAACCGCAATATATTCATATCATTTGTTGCGACATGTAGCCCGATCCATACTCAATCCACAATATGCATTTGAGTCACATAACAGTTTCAATTTATTTATTTCCGGTTTCTAATTAATTAATAAGGAAAATACTTTAGTTACTTAATTTTTAGGAAAAGTGACTTAGCAGTTCATAATAGTGATTAAACCCAGGACTGAGATCAGTGATTTTATAAATCATGCTATCAAAATGATATTTATCCCCCTAAGGATACAACATGTCGGCATAAGACCCCAAACATGGCATAAAGCCCAGATATATTCAACACATGGTGCATTTCAATCGCCAATATAGTATTATTCCTATTCGGGTTGGACCAAGTGACAATCCCAACTCATAAACAATCACGCACCTGCCATGGGATGCAAGTCACACACTAAATAGCGTCACAATGTGATAAGCCGGGGTTTCAAACCCTCATGCCATCATATATACCAACTACTCACCTCTAACCGGCCGTGGACTCGTCCGCAATGCCTTTTCCTTTCGTATTGACCTCTTCGTGCATCGAACTAGTCAAAACCACAGCGAATACATAAATATGGGTCAATGAAACATAAACCAATTAAAAATACTTGAAAAGTACAATAATTTATGAAGTTGGTAAAACCCGAGCCCCAGGCCCACTTATAAAAAAATTCTGATATCATACCAATGGATTCCTCATCTTGCCACGAGTTTGTACATATAAAGTTTATCGAAAACAGAGTTCAAATGGCCTTTTAAATCCCAAAAATTCATTTTCAAAACAAAGCCCTAGTTCTTCACAATTGCCACCCAATTCCAGCGAATTAACGTATAAATCTTCAGTTAAATGATGTTTCTACGCCACGAGACTTACCTCCAATCACTTCCCGTTGAAACCCTCGTCAAAATCGATCAAAATTCTATCAAGGCGATGTAAATATTGTGGGAAATGGTGGGTTTTGCGACTGAAATAACCCTTAAAAACATTCTGTCCGCCCAGGCTTTCTTCTCTGCGATCGCAATACCACTGATGCAATCGCATAGTACAAATCTCAAGAATCCCAAAATTCCTTCTACGCGGTCGCAGCAATACCCACACGATCACAGTGAACATTTTTCCTCTTGTACGCGATCGCAGACAACTTTGTGCGAATGCACTGTGATAAGTCTCAAGCCTACGCGATCAGACACTCCTTCACGCGATCGCGTAGTGAAAAAGTTTCCACCCCCTCAGAACCCTCTATGCGATCGCAGACATGTCTATGCGACCGCATAGAGTAAAATCCTCTGCAATTTCTGCTGCATTAAACATGCTCAAAATTTCTCGTTGGCCATCTGAATTTACCCCGAGACACGCGGGACCTCAACCAAATCCACAGATATGTTCTATTACTTCATTCAAACTTGCTCGCGACATAAAAACACCATCATAAACATCAAAATCATCGAATTATTACGGATTCAAGCCTAAGTTAAACTAAAACTTTCGAAACTTGCATTTGATCTAAAACCCGACCTAAACACCTCCGAACGATCTGAAATTTTGCACGAATATCCAAAATCACCTAGCGGAGCTACTGCAACTCTCGAAATTCCATTCCGACCCTCGGATCAAAATTTCACCTACCATCCGGAATCCGCCAAAATCCAACCTTAGCCAATTCAAGCATAATTCTATATCGGACATTCGAATTCAATTTTGATTGTTCTCCTAAGTCATAAATCATCCTGTGAAACTAGACGAATCATCAGAAATCCATTCCAAGCCTTCTAACTCATAAGTCAATATTCGGCTGACTTTTCCAAACCAACCTTCCCATAAAGAGATTTATTGTCTCATTTCTAATCTAATTCTACCCGATTTACTTCAAATTCTCCAAACACATATAATGACACATATAGATGCATAAAAGGGAGGAAACGGGGCGGTAACTCCCATATCGATGGGTCGGATCGTTACAAAAGACCTTTTGGAAGGCCAAAGAAGAAACGTGATAAGTCGTTTAGTGAATTGCTGCAGCAGAAAAATCAACATTATTGTAGCATATGTGGGCAGGGAGGACATAATAAGCGAATGTGTAGAAATGCTCCACGTAGGATTTAGTTCAAATTCTGACTTGTATTAGTGCTACAACTATGTGTCGTAGATTCCGATGATATTTTGCAATAATACAATTTGGATTATTTTGTGAATAGATTCTGGATATAGTTAGTTATTATGTTAGATTATTGTGTGAATACATAAACCAGGGTACACTCGTATTCTATACTCGAATATGTCTGACAACAGACAAGAAAAAATCGTTATAAACTTATGAATATGAATATCATATAAAATATTTCATATTTCATTTAGTAATACATATGTCATTCATTTTTCTGTGAATACATCTAAATAAATCTAGATACGAAAAGTCTTTGTATTAGAGATTGTATAATCTTTCTGAATATACAAACATATACATCTGCATACATATGAAAATAATTTGTTAAATTCTGTTAAAAAATACATGTTGAATATATTCGAATACATCATGTTTAATACATTCGAATACATCATGTTCAATACATACATATACAATCTGGTAACTCTGTGACTGACTTTAATATACAAATCCAACCAAAATACATCAATATATTGCTACATACAATTATGAGACCATATGAATATACTTGTTTAATAGATGTAAATACAACATGTTGGATACATACTTATACAAGATGTTGAATACATACTTATAGCCCCTGCTGAATACATATTATTCAATTTTGACTTGGATATAACATCAAATCGACTGAATCTGATTGCATACTAATATCCCTGCTAAATACATGTATCAGTCTCATGTAATATCTAGGTCAGCCATTTTTGTGTGAATACATATAAGTAAATCTAGGTACAAAAAGTGTTTGGATTGGAGATTGTATAATCTTTCTTAATGTACAAACCAAATAAATACGTTTGTATACATATGAATACAGTTTACTATATTTTGTTGAAAACTACCTGTTGAGTACATTCGAATACATCCTGTTTAATACATACTTATATAATCTGTTATGCACTGTGTCTCAATATAATATACAAAGACACCCAAATACAACCGAATACTACTACATACACATTTGATGCCATATGAACATACATGTTTAACCAATGCAAATACAACAGGTTGGGTACATACTTTGCAGACTGTTGAATACATATATACGACATGTAATGTTCAGTTTCTGACTTGGATATACAATCCAAATAACTGATTATGAATATATACACATACATATGTAGAATACATATGAATATAACCTGTTAGATATATACGAATACAACATGTTGCTTAAGTATGAATGTCGATGCACAAAAGATTGAAACATCGATTGAATACTTGAAATGATCATATATAAACACTGTGGATAGAGTGATTAAAATGAAAACATGGTTTTCCCTTAACTTAACACCATCTTTACCAAAATAATATTCTAAAAATAGTATTTACATAAAACTATCATCCAAAACTACATTCACCTAAAACTACTTTAACGCTATCTTCAACGACGAATCTGACCCATGATTTGCCTAAAAGCTTTTTAGGGTGCTTTATTCCCGTTTATGGCATTAACGTCTATCTTATGCGTAGCATAGTCCTAGAGGAGAGCACTATATCTTTGACGGAGTAAAGTGGAATCAAATGTTATTTTGGAACCACCCCAAGAGTGCTCAAAAACTCTACATATGCCGCAACATGCAAACCACATTCCCTGAAAATATAGATCGAAACAATTAAAACCAATTCATATTATTATATTTTTAAATGATAAAAGCAAGAGGATCAAATATATACATGTTATGAGATCTTTGTTGAGGTAGATTTGATATGAAAACAACATCAAATTGATCGGTTTGTGACTTGTCAGTATATTCCGAGACATGAGACTAATCTATGCCTTACTTATCTATGTAAAAACCACTAATAAATAGACACAGAGGTACAAGATTAGCAAGCTTATCTATCTCATAAGATACATAGGCATCATGACCTGTAGAATTGTATGAGTCATAAACTTTGATACATCTCTCCTTGAATGAGAAAACTGACAATATCCAGTGTAGTTTGTCCTTTAAGTTGACTGGTATCAAGATATTGTCAACAGTTTACCAAGGTAAATTAGCTAGCAATGTGTATCCCCTTATGTACTCACATGTCACATCCTCTTCTTTTGCTAAATTTGCATTACTATTTGTATCAGCATACTTATTGAATATTTCGGCGATTCTTGTCCTGAATATACAATAAACAGTTGTATATTTTTACGACCCCAAACCCGATTGTGATGCCGCCCAGCACATTGCTAGGCAAGCCCAGTCTATCACATATATTCCCAGCTACCAGCTCTCAACTTTGTTCAAAATCAACATTAACGAGACAATATACGAAGTTTAGCATTTGTATATAAAAATAATCCAAAATAGTACACAACACCTCCCAAAGATCTGGGGGTCACGAGTCAAGCGCCTCTACTTAATAGCATAGTAATAATATTGTATACATAATAAATCTGAAAACACGGAAATGTCTAAAACATAGAAAATAATGGGGAAGTCAGGTCCTGCGGACGCCGGGAAAATACCTTGACAAACTCTATAACATGCTCTGGAAACAGCTAAATATCAACCCTGCTGAGGGTTACTTGGATCTGCACACAAGGTGTAGGGAGTAAAGTGAGTACTTCCAACTCAGCGGTAATAAGCATGTACAATGTAATTGAAGGCAAGAAAACCCAAAATACAACACAGTAAAGCTATACAGTGTTTCATTTCTTTTTTTAACAGGATAAATCTCAGGGAAAGAAGTAACAGATAGAGGAAATAGGTATAAATGCGTAAATACAATGCAGATGCACATGAACATGACGCTACGGTACGTAGCCCGATCCATTTGGGTACCCGCGCTCACTGTGGGAGTTCAGACTCCGGAGGAGCTCCTACAATCCAAGCGCAATATCATAGTAACATATGTTGGGGCGCGCAGCTCGATCCATTATCAGTACAGCTACATGCAATGCAAGCCTCACAGGCACAAATACTTACCATTTGTAGTTCCATTTAACAGTAATTATAGAATTAGGTGTTGAGAAAACTCAGAATTTGTAATTTATATTTAGACAGTGTTTAGCTCTGGACTGATATCATGAAAACATGCTATAATCATAGAAACATTGATAACGGTCCTCGCGAGATTCAAATAACAGGTACACAACCCAAATATATCCATAACCATCCAAGTAGGAGGTTTACCGGCTCATTTATAGCTAACAATACAGTATAATGCCACTCGATCGGACAAAGCCGTAGTTCCCAATCACAATCAACCCCACACTCACCATAGAGTACGTATCTCACCTCAATACAGAGTGGCATAGTGATATACCGGGGTTTCAAACCCTCAGGTCATCATCCACATCTATTACTCACCGTGAATCCGCTCTGAAACTAGTCCGCAATGCCTTTCCCTCTAGAATCGACCTCTGCGGGTGCCAAATCTGATCAAAACCAATAAGAATACATCAAAATAGGCTAATAGAACATAACCCAATCGAAATAACACGAAAAATACCCAAAAACACGAAGTTGGCAAAACCCGAGCCCCGGGCCGACTTCTCGAAAAATTACGAAATTTCTATTTCTGGAATCCCGGTCTCACCACGAGTCCATACATACAAAATTTATCAAAATCGAAGTCCATTTGACATCTAAAATGATTACTTTACCCTTTCTTAGGCTTCAAGCAAAAACCTCTCGTTTTTTACCCTTTGATTCCTCCAATTTTTCAGTTATTAATTCATGTTTTTACACTATAATAACATAAACCAAGTCAAAATATCCTTACCTAATGATCGGCCTATGAAGCCTCTTCAAAATCGCCCAAAATCGCCTTAGTTCGCACCCAAAAATGATTTTACACTTCTAAAATTCGAATGCTCTAATTTTCATTAAACCCTTCATACCTTTTCGCTTCTGCGGTCCCGCTATCGCTTTTGCTGGACCGCTTATGCGGATTCCTCACCGTTTCTGCAGTTCAACTTAAATCCCACTCGACCGCTTCTACAGTCCTATACCGCTTATGCAGTAACCGCATTTGCGGTCAAACTACCACTTCTGCGGTCTCAACCCTTCTACACCGGACCGCTCCTGCAGTCACTACTCCGCTTTTGCGGAGACCGCTTTTGCGGAAACTCCCAGGCCACCAAAGTCCGCTTTTGCAGAGACCGCTTTTGCGGAAACTCCCAGGCCACCAAAGTCCGCTTTTGCGATCACTGAGCCGCATCTATGGGACCGCTTAAGTGGCTCACCCAACGCAGATGCGGAAACAACAGAAGCATTCCCAACAGACCTGCTACAACACATCCAACTTCCCGATTAACCATCTGAAACCATCCCGAGGCCTCCAGGACACCAACCAAAAATACCAACCCACTCTAAAACAACATATGAACTTTTTCCAATCATAAAAATATGTCCTTTAAAACAAAAATCACCATTTTACCATGGATTCAAGCCTAATTTTTCTTAAAACTTCCAAAACCAACATTCAATCAATAATCCAAACAAACGATGTCCGAATGACCTGAAAAATTTGCAGACATATCCAAAATCACTTAACGAAGCTATTGCAACTCTCGAAATTCGATTTTGACTCCCGGATCAAAATCTCACCTATCAACCGGATTCCGCCAATATTCCAACTTCGCGAATTCAAGCATCTTTCTACATCAGACCTCCAAATTCAATTCTGATCGCTCCCCTAAGTTACAAACTACCTCCCGAAGCTAACCGAACCATCGGAATTAACATCCAAATCCTTTAATTACATAGTCAACTTCCGATTGACTTTTATGAAACAACTCCCTTCTAAGAGGCTATATGCCTTATTTTCAATTAGATCCAATTCAATTGCACCCGATAGACTCTAACACTGATATAAAAATATGAAGCTACATAATAAGAGAGAAACGGCGCGGTAACTCACGTGACGACGGGCGGGATCGTCACATTGAAGTTGGTTGTTTGGGTGTACTTCCCGTTCTTTCTCAGTTATTAAAATATGATATCAATATGCTAGTACAAATTTAAATACATAGCATTAGTACATCGAATGGAAACAAGGAAAACAACTGAATATAAAATCTGATTATAGAAGTATCGGGTGTTGAAAATAAATGGAGTGAACATAATTCCGTGCAATAGAAGTTTTTAAAAAATGAACTTAAAAATTGGCATCACCTATTAAGATATATAATGTTAAATACATTTATGTATTTGATGTAGAATACGGTTCAATACATTCTGTTAACTAAATAAATATAAATACTTGAATAGTTCAGGAACTAATCATGATAACATACAGCTTGAATAGCACAATAACAATATAATAACAACTGCATACAATTAAATACTCATGTGGCCATACATCTGAATAATTTAAATATATACAAATATATACTAATACACCTGAATAACAGTATGTTCACTATTTTCACAATATAAATACAAATTTGTGTCAGATCTCAAATTGTGAATTATACAGTTTGACAAACCAATCATCTAAAAATGGATTAGATGGATTTGGAAGGGGTATAGCTTACATTGTCATCCTATACTTTACCATCGAATGAGAGAAGGTAAAACTAATTTTTTTAAGTTACTTGATCAATACCAAAATCCAACGGTATATGTAGTGTTGACTTGTTCTTCTTGTAATGGTCTTCCAAATCACTTTTACAAGGAATTGAAAAAAAAAATAGTATATCCATTTTCAAAAATATAAATACATAATAGGCATAACGGGAAAAAAACTCACTTTTGTTCATGTCTAGAGAGAAGACCATCACAAATCCATTTCTCGTATACGTGGATGACTAATGTTGGATGTGGCCCCGATATTAAATCATCTTCAAATGGGTGTCTTATTTCAAATATGGGAGTCAATATTACAAAGGTATTTATTGTTCATTGAAGTCATGAATAGATACATTTAATTATAGATACCGCAGGGAAATTGATCATAACTTTATAAAGCATTATTTTTGTTTAATAATTCACTAACCGGCATAGTCGAAGTTCGACTCGTAAGGCGAAGAATAGCATCGACTTGGTAACAGATTCCTATGAGATGGTAATGAGGTTGATTCAATTGTTTTATTCCATGATGTATCACAATTCTAGTTTCAGGAATTTGACTTGGAAGAAACTTATTGTCCAGCTCAAATTGTGATTCATTAAATTCTAGAGATACACCCTCGTGGCATATATGTGGTATATTACATGGCAACTCAAATGTAGTATTCCCCTCCACTCTTACATCAACAAAAAGAGCATTAACATCTGTATTCTGTGTAATGTATACATATGTATGTTATTGTAATATAAAAGACATATATACATAATTTATTCATGTTTATGAATACATATAAATACATGTAAACACAAAATATGTTTGAGTGTGAATTGTATTTTGTTGCGGCGTATTTGAAATACATCTAACTACTATTTTCTGGCTTAAACATATAATGCAAGCTTAAATATATATTATATATAAATATAGTAAAAAAAAAGAATACAAATAAATATATTTGAATACATTGTTAAATTAATTAGATATACGAAAGTAATATGTATATACTTGAATACATTTATCAAACTTCTAAATATACTTGAAAACATGTATCAATATCATGTAATATCTAAGTCAGATATTTTTTATGAATACATATAAATAAGTATAAATACAAAAAGTGTTTGGATTTGAGATTATATAATCTTTCTGAATATACAAACCAAACAAATAAGTTTGTATACATACGAATACAGTCTACCAAATTCTGCTGAAAACTATATATTAAATATATTCGAAAACATCATGTTTAATACATACTTATACAATCTGTTATACACTGTGTCTCACTATAATATACAAAGATAACCAAATAATTTTGGGCACTACTACATACACATTTGATGACATATAAACATACATGTTTAATAGATGTAAATACAATAGGGTGGGTACATACTTTGTAGACTGCTGAATATATATATACAACATGTAATATTCAGTTTTTGACTTGGATATACAATCCAAATAACTGATTTTGAATATATATAGAATCTGTAATATTCAGTTTCTGACTTCGATATTCCGTTTCATAATGTTTTATATCGATTAATCTGGATAAGAGCACAAACAAGATATAAATATCACTCTATATTTGGCCTTTAGGATTATCTTGCAAGTTGGCATCTGATGACATTTGAATACCATCATTACATCTCAATGTGATTTTCTTTCTCTGGCATACCGCTAATTGTCTTGAAAAAGTTCAGAAAGATTCTTAAAGTTTTTATTGATCAATGATCTCAGAGACGTGAACTCGCTCATCACCTTATCAATACACAAATAATTAGATAGGTGCCCAAATAATATATGATTTTTAAGCCCTAAACTGTAATGTTTAATATGTGCATAAAAAATCCACATATTCTTTGAATGAATGTAGATCTTTCCTCAAATAAGATACTTCTTTAGTTTTGGAATATATCGGCTTCTTGACAAGCAATACATTTTGTGCTATTTCTGATACACCAACATGATAAATCTTGGATTGAGTCTCTGCATTTGACGGATCTATAACTTGTTCTTTGCATTTTTTGTGGGGCGGTGACGAATATGGACCAACACTTGGAGCACATTTCTTCTTAGACTGAAGATACAGTGTAGGAGTAAGATATAACGATCCGGCCCGTCGTCACGTAAGTTACTGCACTGTTTCCCCCTTATTGTGTTGCTTCATATTTCCATATCAGTATTAGAGTTGGTCGGGTGTAATTGGACTGGTTCTGGTTGAAAATAAGGTATATATCCTCTTAGAAGGGAGTTTGTTTCAGAAAAAGTCAACCGGAAGTTGATTATGTGGTTGGAGGGATCGGATGTGAATTTTGATGGTTTAATTAGCTTTGGGGGATGATTTGTGACTTAGGAGAGCGATCGAAATTGAATTTGGAGGTCCGGTATAGAAAAAGGCTTGAATTGGCGAAGTTTGAATTTTGGTGGAATCCGGGTTATAGGTGAGATTTTGATCCGGGAGTCAGAATGGAATTCTGGGAGTTGCAATAGCTTCGTTAGGTCGTTTTGGATATGTCTGCAAATTTTCATGTCATTCGGACATCGTTTGGTCAGGTTTTTGATTAAATGTTAGTTTCGCAAGTTTTAAGAAAAATTAGGCTTGAATCCGTGGTAATTTGGTGATTTTTGTATTTAAGGAGGTGTTTTATGATTGGAACAAGTTCATATGATATTTTAGAGTGGGTTAGTATTTTTAGTTGGGGTCCAGGGGGCCTCAGGATGGTTTCGGGAGGTTAACTGGGAAATTTGAAGTGTTGTATCAGGTATGGTATAAAGGCTTCTATTGCTTCTGCATCTCCGGTGGGAGAGCCGATTAAGCGGTCCCGCAGATGCATCTCAATGATCGCAAAAGCGGCCCCTTGGTGGCCTGGAATTTTTCCACAAAAACGGACCATGTTCCGCTAAAGCGGTCTCCGCAGAAGCGGTCCGGAGTAAATGATTGAAACTGCAGAAGCGGTAGATTGACCGCAAAAGCGGCCGCAGAAGTGGTCGAGCGGGATTTAAGTTAAACCGTAGAAGCGATTATTTGGACGCAAAAGCGATACCGCAGAAGATGTTTTGGGAACCGCAAGCGAAATGTCTGAAGGGTTTAATGATAATCAGAGCATTAGAAATTTCAGAAGTGTAAAATCAAATTAGGGAGCGAACTAAGGCGATTTTTGGGCGATTTTGAAGAGGCTTCGTAGGAGAATCATCAAGTAAGGATATTTGGACTTGGTTTATGTTATTATAGTGTAAAAACATGAATTTATCACTGAAAATTTGAGGAATCAAGGGTAAAAATGAAGGTTTTTACTTCAAGCCTTAGAAAGTGTAAAGTGATGATTTGAGGGGTCAAATAGACTCCGATTTTGATAAATTTGATATGCATGGACTCGTGGTGAGACGAGTATTCCAAAAATGTGAATTTCATAATTTTTCGAGAGGTGGGACCGGGCTCGGGTTTTGCCAACTTCGTGTTTTTGGGTGTCTTTCGAGTTATTTTGATTGGGTTATGATCCATTAGCCTATTTTGATATATTCCTATTGGTTTTGATCAGATTTGGCACCCACGAAGGTTGATTCTGGAGGGAAAGGCATTGTGGACTAGTTTCGGATCGAGTTTGAGGTGAGTAATAGATGTGGATGATGACTTGAGGGTTTCAAACCCCGGTATATCACTTTGTGATGCTATATTGAGGCGAGACACGTACGCTACGGATAATGCGGAGGCGATTGTGATTGGGGACAATGTCTTAGTCCGACTGAGCGGTATTTTACTGTGTTATTGGCTATGAATGAGCCGGTAAACCTCCTACTTGGATGGTTATGGATATATTTGGGCTGTGTGCCGGTTATTTGGATCCCTTGAGGATCGTTATCACTATTTCTATAATTATAGCATGTTTTCATGATATCAGTCCAGAGCTAAACACTGTCTAAATATGAATTACAAATTCTAAGATTTCTGAACATTTAATCCTATAATTACTGTTAAACGGAATTAAAAATGGTAAGTATTTGTGCCTATGAGGCTTGCATTGCATGTAGCTGGACTAATAGTGGATCGGGCTGCGCGCCACAGCATATGTTACTATGATATTGCGCTTGGGTTGTAGGAGCCCTTCTAGAGTCTTAACCCCCACAGTGAGCGCGGGTACCCAAATGGATCGGGCTACGCGTCGTAGCATCATGTTCATGTGCATTTGCATTGCATTCATGCATTTATATTTACCTACTTTATCTGTTACTGTTGTTCCGGAGATTTACACTGTTAAACGGAAATGAAACACTATTATAGCTTTGATGTGTGGTATGTTGGGATGTCTTGCTTTCAATATCATTATACATGTCCATTATCGTTGTGTTGGAAGTACTCACTTTACTCCCGGCACCATATGTGCAGATCCACGTACCTCGGGATAGGGTTTGATATTTAACTGCTTTCAAAGGATATTCCGGAGCTTGTCGAGGTAGCTGCCTAGCGTCCGCAAGACCCAACTTCTTCATTATTATTGTGTTTTTGACAGTTTTGCGTACTTAGATTATTATATTCAGTATTATTATTATTATGCTATTCGGTAGAGGCTCTTCACTCGTGACCCCCAGATCCGTGGGAGGTTATATGTACTATTTTATTGGGTTATTTTATATACATTTGCTAAACTTCGTATATTGTCTCGTTATTAAAGATTTTGAACAAAGAATGTGATCTTGCAGCTCAAAATGTGTGTGATAGGTCGGGCTTGCCTAGCAATATGTTGGGTGCCATCATGACCGGATTTGGGGTTGTGACAAGTTGGTATCAGAGCGTAGGTTACTAGGCCTCATGAGTCTTGAACCGGTTAGTAGAGTCTCACTGATCGGTACAGAGACGTCTATATTTATCCTCGAGAGGCTGTAGAACCTTTAAGAAAATTTCCCATTCTTGGAATTCTTATCGTGCGTACTTGATTCAGTTTGAAATAACTCTTGAAATTCCTGCCACACGTCTGTGTGCGCATGTAAGCGCTCAGTAGTATATGTACCTTAATGGCTTGTGATTCCCCGATCAAGGGATTAGAGGTAATCTCCGTGAGTTCATGTCGGGCTAGTTTGGAGAACTTGAGGCCGGATATTTGCTTATGGCTTGAGCACCGAGGTGCTGATTATGTGAACAAGTGTTTTGAACTTTTATGTCCAGTGTTGTTCTTATTAGTCAGAATGGCAGCTGGATATTCATGTAATGAGTATGATAGTACTGCGAGGTGTATCTATGTGATTTTGGTCGTGACAAAGAAGTTTGATGGATAATAGATAAGCCGTTAAGTGTTTGTTTCCTATTGCGATATGTTGTGTAGCCCCAAGTTACGGGCGCGTGAAGAATATCTTCATATCTCTTAGTTGAAAAGTAAAGTACATTTCATGTGGTGGTATGAATTTAGACTTAGGAAGATTAATTGATTGTGT
>JASVEL010009371.1:0-62764 GCA_032618575.1 Nicotiana noctiflora
TACTTACTACTAAATATATAACTTACAAGTGGAGATAGAAATGATGAAAAGTTTACTAATTCACGTTCAAAATGATTAGCTGTGCTTAAAAATGAAGCGAGATTGGAGACCTGGTCAATACCTTACAGAAGTTGTAGCACTCAAATGATTGCAAGGAAAAACATTGTAACAGACTTTCAACATGCATAAAATATATTAATAGTATAATATCTATTTCTGACAAAATTCTTAATAAAATCAACTGACTGTTGCAAAGTGATTTATTAGAAGGGTGCTTAATTTGATATATTAAGAGAACTCAAAAGGGTTAATCATCGGGATGACCCCAATATCCCCAACTCTAAGGGGTCGTTTGGTGTGAATACAACTTATCCCGGTATAAGTTATTTTGGGAGAAGTTATGTTAGGATTATTATTGATCCATTATTTATTATGTTGTATTAAAAATGACAATTGCATAATTTCTAAGAAGAATGTACAAGTTATACCGGTGCTAATTATCCCACCATCTATAAGGTATAAGTTATTCCGTATTAAAATTAACATCGGGAGAACTTATATCTGATTTGCTAACGCCAAAACAAAATATTAATGTGGTATTAAATTTTTATACCAACCCTATACCTTCTTACACCTCATGCCAAACGATCCCTAAAGGGTTAAAACTCTTTTGTACATGAATTTAAGTTTTATACATTAGTTATAACAAAAAATAATCTTCTTGCAATATCAAGTTACTTAAAAGTCAATTCTATAGTACATAAAAATTGGTAATACTCCTAAAGTAGCTAGGTGAATAAATATGTTATCGTGAAAAATAAGATAAATAATCTACTATGGCCGATTAATCTAATTGATAATTCAAAGTCTTGGTAGTATCCATGCATATATAAACACATATATTTCCATTCTAAGAAAACGAATGGATAGATAATTGTGATGATGTATGTGTTTGATAAAAAGTATTAAGCTTTTTTTGATAAACTAATTAATGAAGAAAATAAAGGATAAATTTTAGCTAATAATAATTAACTCTAGATCTAAGAACATCGAATAAGAAAATAAGATATATTTCAAGCTCATAAACTTTTTGTGATCATAATAAGATATCATGATAGGCTTACATTCTTAACATATTATCCCGTAATATGGTGATAAAGATGGAAAAAATGGAATGCCGTCGATTGTAACGAGATATATCTTCGTTGATTCAATAATTACAATTACGGAGATTTGTCTTTGCTATCTAAACCTTTTCTTGGCTTTCTTTTCCTCCTCTCTCTGGGAGAGGAAAAACCCTTTTTTTCTTTTTTATATATATATATATATATATATATATATATATATATATATATATATATATATATATATATATATTATCTTTTCAACGGTCCTTAACCAGTGTGCCTTCATCCCTTGATCGTACTTCACGTCGCCTCCATCAAGTATCATGACAGTTACATTACTGTACAAGCTTTTTAATGGCCCGATCTCGACAGTGGTCGAGGTACTCGTTATTATTACACTTTGTCGGTACGACCGCTGCTTAGTGTGTGTGGTTAGATTCTGACCCATACAATTAGTTCCTCAGCCCGTTGGGGTCGCCTCTTGGCGATCTCGATGTGCGAATTTTGTTGATTCAAAATTGGGAGAAATCTGAGTGCTTTATGCGAGGGGCGAAAACCTCATGGTGAGGTAGCAACGTGACACTTCGAGAATCGCGTTGGTACGTTACTTCAGTTCAAAATTGAACCTTCACGTCAGTTCAGAATGTCATCAATATTCTCCATGCATTATTATGGAGCATGTTTTCTAGGTATTGCGTCGTTTCCTATGACCTTTTTGTTTTCTAACTGGCGGCTCTTGGTTTTCCCGCTCATGGCAACTATATCCCTATAAATAAGGGGAGCCTCCTATTCGAATGTTACGTTTTTAATTGCTTAAGAGAGAACTTCACAAATCTTCTCCTCTTTCCTTAATCTCTCATATTTTTTCTTCTTCTAGGATTCTCCGTGACCATTATCTTATTCCTTCATCATCTTCGTTTCTTTCGATCAAAGAGAATGAATGGCTAGTACTTCTTCCTAGTATGATAAAGCTGTAGGTGTTCCGGTGCCGGAGAATGAGGTATGCCTACTCGAAGAGGGAGTGGAAGTGGTGGAAGATGATGGGTTTCCAATGGTGAATGAGATGATTCCCCATCCGGGAAAGGCGGAGACCAATTTTAACAGCCATGCCGGAGATGAATCGAAGCCCGTTCCTTTCACGATGGATGCTGAGGTGATCACGATGTTAAAAGCCAAATGGGGGATCCCCTATCACATTTACACCATCGGGTCTACTTCATATTTTACGCGTACCCCTTCGTCATTGGGTACACGCTTTCCCTTACTTCTGGTGGATTTCTGCCGCTTCTATGAGGTCTGCTCGACTCAACTCTCTCTGTATGTATACAAGCTCTTCCTTATGCTCATCAAGTATACAAAGCTGGCCAGCCGAGGAATCTCTCTAGGGCACATGCTCCACCTCTTAGCCCCCCATTTTCTTAGGGGTACGATGATTTATATGCGTCATCGAGGAGCCAATAGTTTAGTGGTGAAGATAGGTGAAAAGACCAATCACTATTTTTGGTAGAGCTTCTTCTATGTATGGACAAAACACGTTGTGTCAAACCCAGTAAGGTTTCTCGAGACGTGGAATTTTTCTCGTGAGTTTCCCTTTCTGTTTACTTTATGTAATTTTTCTTACTACGGTTGTCGGTCATCTCCCTTTAACGACTTTACTGAGGATTTGCTTTTGTTTTTGCAGTCGAGAGACTACCTTCCCCACTAGTGGCCAATATCCGCGAGTGGGTGAACATAATTCTTCCCTACAAGATGGGGATTTGTGAGTGGATGCCTTTCATGAGAAGTTTGGGCTCAAGCCTCTTACTGGTAAGTTGGTTCGTTGTGGTTTTACGTTGTTCTCCGCTCCATAGTTGTTTTGAACCTTGTCATTATTTGATCAAATCCTTTTTTATTGACAGTCCGAAAAGGAGTGAGAAGGATGAGGGCTCCTCCGCTTGCATTCCGTCAATCGATGCCTTTTCTTGGCCCGCGCCAAGAGCTACTACAGGCGAAAGCGTAGAGCGTGTGGCCACTTATCGGATCGCGCCAGTGGCTGAAGCCGTACGCTTGGAGGTTACTCCTCAACCGGATACTTCGATCTCCTCAATCCGTTGAACGGGTGAATCCTCTCGCTTCGGTAGTGGAGAGGCCCCATCGAAGAGAAAAAAATGAGTGTTGGAAGGGGCTTCTCTAGCTAAAATGCCTTCGAGAGGCAACCTTATTTTGATAGTACCCGAAAACCAGCGATAGTGCCAGCTTGGACGTGGATATGACACCCGTTGTGAGTGTTTAAGAGGCTATCATGGCAGAGGGACAAAGTTCTAAAGCTCCCATTTTTGTTTCGAATAGACCATCGTCATCTCAATGGAACCGTCCCTCTTCTTCGGCCAGTGAGAGGTGGAAGGGCGTCATGGTAGAGGATTATGAATCCGACTCAAACATTGACCCCGAGGACATGAGGATGTCCGAGGAGGGCTTTACTAGGACTGAGGTGAGAGCAGAAGGACCCTCCCGCATACTCAAAATTCTATCGGATTTTAACATGTTGCAGGACACGATAGATTTGGTACCGCAGTTCGATCTACTACGCTCCACCACTGAAAGAGAATCTCTTCAGGAGGTCAGCAATTCCGCATTGTCATGCGATGTGGCCGCGATAGGCCTAAGGGTGAGTCCCCATTTTGTTTTCTTTGTTTTGTGACTTTTGTATTTACTAACTCTTTCTCCCCCTTTTTTACAGCCTTACATATTTGAGATTGAGAGCGCTCGTAGGGCTGAGACACGGGCTGAGATTTTGCTGAAAAATGGCCGAGAAGTATCGGCGGTATCACAACAGGTGTCGTGAGATGCACGAGAAGCTTAGAGTGAGTGTTGGTACCTCGTTTGCTAGGAGGATTAGAGAAAAGAGATGAGGAACTGATGCGGTCTATCCGCAGTTGTAGTGATCTTGAGGAGATACTTCACGCCAAGGACACGGAGCCCGGGATGGGCAAAGGGGTTGTCGTGGAGTATGAGGACCTTTAGGCCAAGGTGCTATCTTTACGATCTGAGATTGAGTAAAAAGCTGCTAGCGTCGACATTCTTAGTGCAGTACAAGCGAAGAAGGTGGACGAGCTGGGAAAGAAAATGGTCGAGTTGGAGAGAGCTGAGGATGCTCGAGTTTCAGCTTTAGCGAGGGCGACGGTACTAGAAGAAACTATCTACATTCTCAAGTCTGAGCAAGAATCTGAGAGGGCGATGGCCATGCTGAGGGAGGCACAGCTCGAGGAGCGAATTGGTGAACTTGTTTGGGATGCTTCGAGCTTAGGAGACCGAGTTGCTGCTCTTGAGGACGAGAAGGGTTAGTTATTAGCTCAAGCTCCCCCTCAAGAGTCATACTCAGCTACTCTTCCTCGCCATCTGTACGAGCTTAGGGTCCGCGCTGAGTCTCAACGTGATATATACAAGGGTTTCTGGGTGACGGGGAGTGTTCCTGAGGCTGCCTTTGGAGATGCTCAGGCGAAGGCACGCGAGGCTCGTATTGCCTTCAGTTATGACCCTGAGACAGCGGAGGCTAATAAGGGAGTCGAGATTCAGGATAGACTTCTTTCTGATGATGATGATGATGCTGGGGAGAATGGCGGTGTAGATGATGCCGAGTCAAACTTTGTTGCAGATTTTGTACTTGGTTTTTTCCTTTGTCCTTTTGTTGTTTACTTTTACCATATTCACGAGGGCCCATTTTTGGTCCTTCGTAAGGCGCGAATGTTGCACATGCAGATTTGAATAAAATAGTTGTTTCACCTTTGTTTGTGTATCTTATGACTTTCTTTCTCATTCTCTCCCATTTTTTTCCTTTCTTGGGAAGAAGATCTTCGGATTTCTCCGTGATAAGTTCCTGATCTTTTACCCGTATGATGACAGATCTAGTTTGCTTGATCCAAGCGAGGTGGGATCTCATTGTGAGTTTGAGTGAAGTCACTTTGGATCTACAAGTTCAGGTGAGGTTGACTTCTGATTTGCCAACTTAGGTGGGATAAACCTTGACTTGTACATTCGAACGAGGTCGAACTTAGAGTTTCCAACTTAAGCGAAGTCAATTTTGACTTATATATTCAAACAAGGTCGAATATAGACTTGCCAATTTGGGTGAAGTCTATTTTTCATGGTGATTTTAGCCATGGTAGAGGGCGAGCTCGCGCGATATTGAACTATGACCCAATATGAGTTCGACAGGATCAAGCTTTGGTTTATTGATTCGGACAGGAGGATTTTTACTTCAACTCGGTAATAGACGATGGCTGTAATGGTGTGAATTCGAGCAAGGTAGAAATTATAACCCGTTGTGATTTTGAGAAAGGTCGAATTCTCCTTCCGTTTGGCGATGGATGATAGTCGTAAAAGTGTTAACTCAAGCGAGGTAAAACCGTACCCCGTCGTGACTTCGAGCGACGTCAATTTTTTTTTCCATTTGGTGATGACCGATGACCGTTAGGGTGTTAACTCAAGCGAGGTCAAATTTTAACCTACCGTTAGTTCGAGCGAGGACGAACTTTCCTTCCGTTTGGCGATGGCTGATGGCCGTAAGGGAGTTAACTCGAGCAAGGTTGAATTTTAACCTGTCGTGAGTTCGAGCGAGGTCGAACTTTCCTTCTGTTTGGCGATGGCCAATGGTCTTAGGGGTATTAACTCGAGCAAGGTAGAATTTTAACCCATCATGAATTTGAGCGAGGTTGAACTTTCCTTCTGTTTGCCGATGGCCGATGGTCGTAAGGGTGTTAAATCGAGCGAGGTCAAATTTTAACCCGTTATGAGTTCGAGCGAGGTCGAACTTTCCTTCTGTTTGGCGATGGCCGATGGCCGTAAGAGTGTTAATTCGAGCGAGTTCAAATTTTAACCCGTCATGAGTTCGAGCGAGGTTAAACTTTCCTTCCGTTTGGTGATGGCCGATGACCATAAGGATGTTAACTCGAGCGAATTCGAACTTTAACCTGTCGCATTACTTTTATTGGAGAACATTACCCATTTCCGTATTGTTTATACGTGCGTCAGGTGAGTCCCAATTTGCTTAATTTTGCTTTCATTAGAGAGTACCACGTGGTGGGGTGAGTCCCGATTTGTTTAACTTTGCTTTCATTTGAGAGCACAATGCACCGGGGTGAGTCCCCATTTGTTTAACTTTGCTTTTATTGGAGAGTACTATGCGCCAGGGTGAGTCCCGGTTTGTTTAACTTTGCTTTCATTGGAGAGTACTGTGCGTTTCATGGACCCATTACTCAGTCCCCAATTTTGGAGATTGTTTCTTAAAAATGTCGGCTTGTTCTGAGCCGTTTCCGTTATTTGTAGTACGGTATGGCTTAGGGGATTTTCTCGGTCATTGTTTTGAGATGGTATGGTACGGAACATTTTCCTGGTGTGTTTGCTTGCATTTGTTCCTTGTTGGTGTACCTGTGAGAATACTCGTGTTCCTCACCTCATGCTCGAATGGTAGTTTCAAATTTGGCAGCCATGTTTGGTTTCATCGTTTGTCGAGTCCAAGTTTTTCGTGGGCTGAAATTACTTTTTCCGTTGGGATCTTGAGACCTAGTCCTCATCCGATCCCGTCCGATATGTGCAAATAATGAGGGTAACATGTCATACTTGATCACAAATCACATAGTGTGTATGGGTATAAAAATAAGGTAAGATATGTCCGTTATTTCAATGAATCTCACAGTAGGCTATTGTTATTTCCCAAGATGTAGGAGTACTGGCCGGTATATAAAGTAAATACGTTAAATAGGATTGTAGTCATGCTAAATGCGTAGTGATCGTGATCCTTCTTTGAGCATTCATATGACGTGTCAAGCCCATCGCTATAGATGAGGCGTGATTTTTGCATAGACGCCAGACATAATTTCGATTTCATGTAGAGATCTCACCCATATTGGTTTGGTTATCTCAAACTCTTGTCTATCACTTTTTTTCAAGTTGGTGTTTATGCCGAGATGGTGAGGCTATGACAGCTTGGACGTGATACTTGGCTGGTTTTAGATCTTAAAAAAACCAAAAAGTTTGCTAAGAAATCCCCATAGACGACACCAAGTTGTTTGACCAAAATGTATTAAGCTTTTTGCTAAACTAATTAATGAAGAAAATAAAGGATAAATCTTGGCCAATGATAATTAACTCTATATCTAATCACATCGATTAAGAAAATAAGATGTAATCAAGCTCATAAACTTTCTGG
Source organism: Nicotiana noctiflora (assembly GCA_032618575.1). NCBI lineage: Eukaryota > Viridiplantae > Streptophyta > Magnoliopsida > Solanales > Solanaceae > Nicotiana > Nicotiana noctiflora. The sequence continues at coordinate 7,315 of JASVEL010009371.1, forward strand.
GATCATATAAGATATCAAACATAGATGATAGGCTTACATCTTGACGTATTATCCCGTAATATGGTGATAAATATGAAAAAGATGGAATGCCTTCCAATAACGAGATCTATCTTCGTTGATCCAATAATTACAATTATAGATATTTGTCTTTGTTATATAAACCTTTTCTTGGTTTTCTTTTCCTCCTCTCTCTGGGAGAGGAAAAATCCCCTTTTTCTTGTCTTCTTACCTCCTATATATATTATCAATATTCCCTTTTCCCCAATGGTCCTTAACTAGAGTGCCTTCATCCCGTGATCGTACTTCACGTCACGTCGCTCAAGTATCACGACACTTACTTTGCCTTACTTGCTCTTTAATGGCTCGGTCTCGACAGTGGCCGAGGTACTCGTTATTATGATACCTTATGGGTATGACTGCTGCTTAGTCGTCCCTTTACCATTCCTTTTGGCGCTAATATGTGGTCAGTTTTTGACTCATATAGTATGACCTCTCAGTCGCCTTGAAATCATTATGGATAACTCTTTAAACTAACTTGGTACATACACTAAGCCCCTATAACTCAACATCATTTAACATTAAAAACTGTGAAAAGAGATTATTCATTCCCTTTAGATAAATTATGCTACGGTAGAAAGAAGAAGAAAAACGGTTGTAAAGAAAGACAAGAAAAAGTGAAGATAGAAAATTCAAAAATTTGAAGATATAGGTATTTGAAAAACAGATAGAATGTTAAACATTTGGATTCACGCAAACATACAAGACCGAGGTAAATATCAGGGGCTAACCAGTTTTCGGACTGATAATTGAAAAATCAGCATTTGTACATTCATTGAAAAATAATCACTATTTTGCTGAAACACGGAATGTTCTAGCATAATATACTGGATTATAGAACTCCTGTATATAAACTTCCAGCATATTTTATCGTAATTCCAGCACACAAAAAGTTCCAGCATAATATGCGGGATTATGGAGCTCCTGCATACAAACTTTCAGTATATTTTGTTGGAACTCCAATACATTATGCTTGGAATCTTATAGGTAAAATATTAAAAATAATTAAGTCTTGATTACTTTTAAAACTATGACTAATTTTCAATTAATAGTGTAAATCTGACTATTTCTAATTTTTCCCTAAGGAGGATGATAGTGGATTTTGGAGTAAATTTTGGACTCATTACTTATTTCCCAATGGGAGGCCTTTGGATCCAATAGTGGGTTGGCCCATCATTTTACCTTTTCGACTGAAGCCCAAATTATGCATAAAACTTCATTTTGTGAACCTCCCTCACAAAAGGGGAAAAAATACTTAAGAATAAAGAACCAGAAATATAGAGTGGTGGGAGAGAGAAAAGACAAATGTTATAGCTTGAGAGCAAATATAGCAGCCTCTTCATGGTTGGGTTATCTGTCTTATGGCCGAAAAAATAATGAAGAAATAACTCAAATATATATATAAGTTGTGTATAATTTATTGATACAGTCTAAGAAAAGTACACAATAAATCTGACTGGCTATTAGTTATTTTTGGTAAAGAAAAATATCATTATTAATCATCCCAACAAACCTGATTACATTTAGTTTAAAGATCCATAAAATCATTAAAGTAGTCCAAGTGAAGCTCCTTTGGTCCAAGACAGCATTTTTTCTATTATGTCTTCGATTCCATTTTGGTAGTAATTTCTTTTTCTAATTGTAAGGCGGTCCCGGGCCTGGCGGTCCCGGTCTTCGTGGGCTTGGTGGGTAAGACCGGCCCGTTACGGGCCTAAGCCCACATGGTCACGGGCTTGGCGGTCCGGTCCTGGCGGGCTTCGTGGGCTTTTAATAAAAGAAAAAATTATTTAATAAGTATATATACGTTAACTATATATATGTTAAGTGTATATGTATATATATATATATATATATATATATATATATATATGTATGTATGTTAAGTATATATATGTTTAGTATTTATATATGTTAAATTTATATATGTTAAGTATATATATATATTAAGTTTATATAAGTTAAGTATATAAGTTAAGTTTATCTACGTTAACTATATATATATATTAAGTTTATATAAGTTAAGTATATAAGTTAAGTTATTTATATATATATATATATATATATATATATATATATATATATGTATTAAGTACTTATATTAAGTATATATATAAGTTAAGTTATATATATAAGTTAAGTTATATATATATATATATATATATATATATATATATATATATATATATATATATATGGTAAGTATTATATAAACTTAATATATATATATACTTAACATATATAAACTTAACTTATATATATGTATTAAGTTTATATGTTATGTATATATATAATATATATTATGTATATATATTATATGTATATGTATGAAATAGATATATATATTGTATTAAGAGATAAATCAAAAACTTGTGTAATAATTTTTATTACTAAAAATGACATATCTTTATTAATCTTCTCTCCCCCAATGGAATGAGCACAACAAGGTACTAATACCACCATTAAAAGAAAAAAACTAAATAAGATGTGCCAAAGTACAATTTACAACACAATCTACATATCTCTAACAAATCTCATAAATCCTTCAAGATTTGGAGGGGGTTCCGTTGGCGGTGGTGGAAAAGAAGCTTGTTCATCACCACTTCCCGGCGAAGCAGCATCCTCAACAAGCTCTGCAATCATTTCTTCGTAAGCGTCATCCACATCCGGTTGTGATCCATTTTATTTATATTTATGCAAACAAAATAACACAAAATATATTCTTAAAAATTAAGAGTTGGAACGACTTTACCGAATTGACGAACAACTTCTTCAAAATTCAAAATTGCAAATTGTTGAAGACTTGAAGACTTGAATACTTCAATTCACCAACTTCACAAAATTTCACAAAATTGGAATAATAATATAAGCAATTGAGAGAGATTGAGAGAGATTAAGATAGATTGATGAATTGGTGAGTTAAAATGAAATAATGAGGGGTATTTATAGTTGAGAATTGGGAAAAAGTGTAATTATATAAAGTTTGGGGTTATATTAAAGTTTGGGGACCATTTGGCTAAATTTTGATAGCCAAAAACGGCTATTTTTGACCTCCAACAGCTAGTTTTTAAATCTGGCCGTTGGGCCATTTTTTTAAAAGAAAAAAAAAAAAAAAAATTTTTTTAATTTTGCCGTTGGGACCGGTTGGAGCCCGCCAGGCCCGCGAAGACCGGCCCAATATATATATAAGTTGTGTATAATTTATTGATACAGTCTAAGAAAAGTACACAATAAATCTGACTGGCTATTAGTTATTTTTGGTAAAGAAAAATATCATTATTAATCATCCCAACAAACCTGATTACATTTAGTTTAAAGATCCATAAAATCATTAAAGTAGTCCAAGTGAAGCTCCTTTGGTCCAAGACAGCATTTTTTCTATTATGTCTTCGATTCCATTTTGGTAGTAATTTCTTTTTCTAATTGTAAGGATAAGAAATTGAAAGAAAACACGACCCATTAGATATATTCCTTTAATTTACGATACTATTTTGTCTTAAAATCTCAAATAAAACTATATCAACTCTTAGGCTAATAGTTGAAAGCTGGCCAACTCAGATCAAATTACAATTGAGAGGGATGATAGTACAAAGATTAAAAAAATAAGAAAAAAGATTTTAAAAATAAAAAATAGTAAGTCTTTGCCCTTTGGTGTGAAAATTGAGGCTCAGAAGGTCGCAGAGCTGGTTCTTCTGAGTTCGTATCTAGGCTCAGAGTTAGCTACATTTGAGCACATAAATTTCTTCAAGTCCTGTTAACTATATTAGATAATACTCAGTCAAGGTATTTCCTTCAGCAAGCATAACGAAATAAAACTATTTAAGCAATTAGATTACTTAAAATAATAGTAAGAGATTTTTGCACAAATAGCCAGCTGAATTCACTGTTTACTTTTTTTAGTCGGTATACATAAATTATATATTAATTATACACGATTATTCACATTTTATATATAAATTATACAGGTTTTTTTCGAGGTAAAGTTGCTCAGTTGTTTGTAGTAACTAGTAATTATGAATGTTTTTACATTCTCATATTCTGGTCTAAATAGACAAGAGGGGTTGATCCGATGGTAAGCAACCCCCACTTCCAACTTGAGGTTGTGAGTTCGAGTCTCCCCAAGAGTAAGGTGGGAAGTTCTTCGAGAGAAGGATGCGGGGTCATATCATTAAATTCGAATTCATAAACTAAAATTCAAATTCATATCCTAAAGGTTCTAGTCATATCCTAAAATTTCAAATCATATCTTAAAACTCTAATTCATAAATTAAAAGGGAAAATGCAGAATTACCCTCCAGACCTATACCCGAAATTCCAACTACACATTTTTTCAATGCGGGAATCCTATTACTCCTAAACTTTTTTTAAATGTAATTATTTACATACTTTAACTCTGACATGGCACAATGTGTGTATTTCACTCTCCCAAAGGAGAGTGAGAAGCAAGAAAAAATGATTTTCAGATTACTTTTTTATTCTTTTTTACCATTTTTTCTTACTTTTTTTCCTTTTCCTTTTCCTTTTTTATTTCTTCTCTAATTCCGGCGGATATTCATTCACCCACAACTTTGTCTAACCATTTTCTTCCATTTTTTCCTTTTCACACTCAAATTAAACTCTCAAAAAAATCTATTCATAAGCAAAGCAAAATATATACACTCAGATTTGAGGGAAAATATTCATCATCAGAAAATCTTCCAAGCCGGAAAAAATGGATTTTTTAACTAGAAAAAGTTTTCTGGCTTAATTCAATTTTATTTCTTTTGCTCTTCCTCCCACACATAAATTACACTTTCAAGAAATATATATATATATATATATATATATATATATATATATAACATACAGAATGTGAATGCACTTAGATCAGGATAAAAATCTATCGTGAGAAAAAATGGTATTTGTGAAATTCGACAACTACCGTTTTATGCCGCCAGTAACCAAAACAAAAAGAAAGAGAATGCAATAAAAAAAAATGAGAATAATAAGAAATAAGAAAAAAGGATAAGAAAAAGAAGAAAGAATAAAAAAAAGTACTAAAAATGCATGGTGGGGCGTGTGTATCTCACCACTTACTAAGAGTTTGGTTGTCATCTGATGGTAAGCAACCACTTCTAACCGAGAGATTGTGAGTTCGAGTCTCCTCAAGAACAAGGTGGGAAGTTCTTGGAGGGAAGGATGCCGGGGGTCTATTTGGAAACAACCTCTCTACCCCAGAATATGGGTAAGATCTGCGTGCATACTATCCTCCCCAAACCCATTAAGTTATATAGATAAAGGAAACACTTTTTATATTATTCCTATATTTTAAGGGAATGATTTAGAAGATTCAAAACTAAAAATAGTAGTATTTATTAGCATCAACAAAATGGAGACAGTCACTTAATATAGATTGATTCGAAATATGATTCAAATTCAATATAATATCCACGGCTACATAAGAAATGTACTAAAGAGATACTTTTTCTGGGTAGATTCGATCGCGACTTTGAAAATGGAATTCAAATAGGAAATGATACTCTGCATAGAACTACAACAATATATACTATCAACAATTTGAAAAAAGTTTTATTTGTAGTTATCTTATAAGGACCCTTACATAAATTTTCGTGTGTTATGAAAATTTGTATCAAATTAACACTATTATCCTTAGCCCCGCGGTGGGTGCCAAACTATTTACCCTTGAAAATGAATAACAATTGAATTTATACGCGGCTTTAAGGATATGTGGGTTAATTCGATATAAGTGATCAATGACGTTAGATAAAGCAAATAAAAGATGTAATAAATGACCAAACCGATGATAAGAGTGAGCCCGAGCTCGGTGAATACTACATTTCCCCTTTATATAGTAAGAAAATTTTATCATAAGTACAATTCTAACAACAACAACAACAACAACAACAACAACAACCAAGTATAATCCCACTTAGTGGGGTCTGGGGAGGGTAGTGTGTACGCAGACCTTACCCCTACCCTAAGGTAGAGAGGTTGTTTCCAAATAGACCCCCGACATCCTTCCCTCCAAGAACTACCCACCTTGCTCTTGGGGAGACTCGAACTCACAACCTCTCGGTTGGAAGTGATAAAAAATACCAAATTTAAGAATCTAATTATGTATTCTGCCTATCATAATGTTTGACTTTCTTTCGGTCTTTTTGGTTTTATTTTGCCATGTAATCTTGTAGTTCAATAGATCATTACTTCATCATAAAACAGTCAGAACAGGAGGCTGCCTCTGGAATGGGAGAAATTCAAAATAGTCAAATCTACAAATGATTATTCAAAAATAGTTATAATTTTAAAAGTAAATAAAAATTAGTCACTTTTCACATAAAGATAAATCTGAAAGAAAATATTGTGCAAAATCCAGAAAATACTCGATCATAATATACTGAAATTCCAACATAATATACATATATATATTATGCTGGAAGTTCATACATAAATGGTCCAATCTCCAGTATATTATGCTGGAACTTTCCGCGTGTTCCAGCATAATATGTTTGAAGTTCATACACAAGTGCTACAATCTCCAGTATATTAAGTTGGAACTTTCCGTGTATTGGAGTTCGAGCGTAATATGCTCGAAGTGCATACACATGCTGGCTATTTTTAAATGAACAGTCCGAAAAGTAGCTAATATTGCTATTTTTACGTATAGAATATATTCTCTAGCCTTTACAACGGAACTTTTAAAGATGCAAATTGCTTTTACACTTTACGAGATTCTACAATTTGCGAGTTACTTTCATTTATGTAATAGAAGCGTAGATCCCTTTGTCCAACACAGGTAGAGACGGAGCCAAAATTTAAAGTTTATGGTTCTAAATTTGACTTGAACGCGATAGATCGTCTTAGTTCCTCTTCACCCAGAGACCTACATCCATCACTAGGAGTCTATGAAGGGTTGAAAGGGACTCTCCCAAAAACAAAGTCGCACCTATAAGGCTAGCTCCGCCTCAAAAAACATGGGAAATAGATAAAAGAAGTTAAGTACAAAACAGTAAACTAAATATTCAAATCCATATTTATACCTAACCTAAAAACACTAGTTTTTTAACAAATGAGAAAATTTGAGTGCTTCACCTTTTGCTTTTACAGCCAATTGTTAGTGTTCCTCAACTCTTAACACCTCTTGCTCCAATTGTTTTGTGTCAGCCCAGAATTCCAAAAGAAGATACGAGAAGATTAAGTAGGTCATTATTCAAGAAACAATAAATCAATAACGACAATATACATCATAAATTGATCAATTTTATGTTGGCCGACAATATACATCATAAGAGAGTAATGCTTTATTTCTTGATTATGGTTTTCTCTACACATTTCATCAACAGTACTACTCTTGTTACACAATGTACCATGATTCGTATTTTCACGAAACATGGAATTTGAAGATGGATTTTGCATGAATTGCAAACCCTCTTCACCAGACATCATATTCATAGCTAATTCATCCAAATTCATATTTTTTCAAAAGTTTTACCTGAGATTTTTTGTTAGAGCCTTGTCAATTTGAAAAGTGACACACACTTTAATTTAGGTGATGATGACACCATATCTCTTTACAAGTCTTTACAAGAGAAGGAAAAACAATAAATCAATCAAAAAGTTTGTTCTTAATACAAAAATCTAATTATTCCAAGATTATCAAAATTGCCAAATGAGAGGGAATTATATAAGCAAAGGGAATTATTTTGAGGTGACATGTTTCATTGGGTGAGGCTGATTTTTCTTTTTCTTTGGTAAGGGAGGTGACTGATTTGAACTGTTGTACTCTTGGCTTAATTATATTAGTGTAAACAGAAGACTGTATTTAAATATATTTTTGGCATCTTTTGGGAAGTATTTAAATATGTTTTTGGCATCTTTTGAGATATTATATTTCTAACAAATACTATAATTAGGGACCATTTGCACTACTAGGAATTCGATCGGGTTTCAAAATATTTTATTTTTACGAAATGAATTAACTTTGATCGGTTTTCTTTAGCGTAAGAATACAGGAAACTATTTTTGTGTCCGCAAAATTTATTTGTCAAAAAACCAACCAAATTCTATTGTTTTTTTCATTTAGAATAAACTAAAAGTAATATTAGAAAACGACCGAATTCGATCGATAATTTTTTAATAAAATCGACCGATGTACGAAAATGTAATTAAAGAGTATAAATAAAATAGAAGAATCTTGAAATAAATTGCACCAATGGTCTAGTGATAGAATAGTATCATCTACAGAACAAATCCCGATTCGATTCCCAGATGGATATTTTTTAATATATAATTAAAATACCGTCCGACTTCGATCGATTTTTTTCGATAATTTTTTCTGTTTTGGAATTTAATTCAGGATCGAAATCGGTCGGAAAATACCAAACAAAGTCGGTCGGCTAGCTCTACCGATCTTACTATTACCGACAATCACGATTCGGTCGATTTTTGCCAATTATCAACTAATATCGGTCGATTGTGACGGTCAATTTTTCCCTTTTTTTAGTAGTGCTGGTCACTGGAATAAGCAGATTTAATATCAAAATACATTTCTATGGGGGATAAAAATGAAATAACAATATAAAGAATTACAAGAAAATACACATGACTTCACACCATAACAAAAAATAACCCATATTTTTAAGTTTTACCACACCTAGCCTATATTGTACATATTTTAAAAGTACTAGGTCTTGCAAATTCAAAATATATGTTCTTATAACCATTGCTTTTAAAAGCTATGGAGTTAAATATGTGTTCTCACAACCATTATTTTCACTCATTCTTCTTACCACCTTTTTTACATATACTTCAATGGGCCATCCGTCATTACTGCTTCTCCCCCTATATCACCTGGTTGCAATGTAAAAAAATTGAAGAGTAAAAGTCCATCATTAAAGGGCATTCAAAGCTTTGCTTTAGAAAATAGAATTTCTTGTAATTCTTAGTTGTTTGGATTGGGTGTTGTTCCAATTGATTGAAAATATCAAAATGAGTTCAAAGTTTAAATTTGAAGTGATTTGGAGTAGATTTGAGCAAGATTTGAGTTAAATTTCAGAAAAAACGTAAAGAAGAAGACGAAGTCAGTTTTTTGTATAATTATGTATAATCTTGTATAATAGTGTATATGAGTGTATATAACACATTGTATACACTATTATACACTTTTATACACCTTTATACAAACGTTTGTAGACAGACTTTTTCCACGATTTTCAGCTGCAATTCCTATTCAAAACCAGTCCAAATCTCAATTAAATGACTTCAAATTTTATATACAATCTCCTTATACTATTTCTAACAAGTCTAAATAACACCCACTCCAAATTTCTCACAAAATCAAATTCAAAATTTAAACCCACATATTTAAGCTTGTTAAAAATCTAATTTCTACCACCCAAATGGATTTGATTGTTAAGCTAATATTTGGGTCACAATTACTAATTCAAACATTAACTTAAAAGCTTGAGAAATCCTTTTTAAAAATTAAATGGTAATTTTGAGAATCTATTAAAGTTGGATGTTGAATCTTAACCTATTATTTTAGGGCTAGTTGGTTGTAAATTGAAATATGGGCTATAAAATTAAAAAATGGGGAGCTCACTTGTTTTTATGTGAAATTATCCCCATATAAAAAGATAAAATTAAAATAATGATAAAAAATAAAAATAATGAAAAAAAATGACGTGCCACAAGTTGGTTGGGCTTGTAATCCATTGATTTTTTTGAAATCCTATAAATACCTTTTATTCTTTATAGCAAAAAATCTAAATATAGTTATATCCTACAATTAAGGCACCATATATGCTAACTATTATTTTTCTCTCTCCTTTTTTGTATTTTCTCTCACATAATAACCCCGTATTTGCAAACCCCAATACAATCTCTCTCTGTTTGTATACGACCAGACTCTCTTCTCCCACAAACCCTTGTTCCTTACCCAAATTCTCAATTTTTAACTGGATTTACAGCAGCTTTCTCACGAACCAAACACTGATTTCACGAACCAAACGTTGGAACGATAGTTCGTGGATTAAGAGCTCAGTCGATTTCTAGTACTTTCCGATTTCACGAAGTGCAACAATTCCGGTCCTGAATCTGTGTGGCTTCTTAACTCTTCCAGTCGCCGGGGCTAATTTCCCCGCAGCTTTTGTAGCTAATTGCTTCCTCGGAGCTTTGCCTCCGGTGGATTTTTGGGCAGTTTGCTTGGTACGAGCCATTAAATGGAGAATTCAAAGAATTTTGGGGAATTCAAGGTTTTCTGCTTTGAGATTTTGAATTACAGTTCTTCAGTTGTATTCACTTGTATTCATGTTTAATCAGTTGTATTTAACTATTTTATTGAGTAATAGTTAGTTGTATTCAAGTGTTTTATACAACTCTATTCAGTTGTATTTAGTTATATTCAACTATTTTATTCAGCAGAAGTTAGTGGTATTTTGTTGCATTCAAGAGTTTATTCAGCTGTATTCAGTTTTTAGTAGAAAGGTTTGTTTTGTGATAAAAAAAGGGGTGTGACATATTCTGTTGTATTCAACTGTATTATTCATATGTATTTCTCTTTATTAAGCTATAATCTTTATTATGTATCTTTCAAATACAGATTAACGAGGGACCGTTTTAGTTCGTTAAGTTAAATTAGGAAAATATCATGTGATTTTATTTTCTTTCGTTTTTAGCGTAGATACGTTACTGTATTTAATGTTAATGTCGCTTGAATACAGCTAAATACATGTTAAACTTAGCTAGAATTCCAGATTTTATGCCTATATTTTTTACTTTATTTAATGGTAATGTCGCTTAAATACAACTACAACCTATTTTTTTGGTTGTATTAATGAATACAACAACTTAAATATATGAAATACATTGTATAAAAACATAAAAAGGTATCTATAACACATAATATAGCAAAGAATATCTATAAATGACTAATTAGACCAAAAAAATGATTAATTATGAAAAATACCCTATTTTCATTATACACGCATTAAAGCAAATATGACGAATGCCTAACACTCCTCAGATGTATATCTTCTTTTTCATTGATATCTGAAAGGAAATTATCTTCTTTAGAATTTAAGATTGTTTGGGCTATAACATGGGAATTTTTGGCTGTTATGTTCTGTAACATACTGATGTCCTCCTTTTCAATGTGTCATAATCCAATTCCTTAATTCAACATGGGCTTGATAGAACTATTTCTTCCTTCAGATTATGGGGGTGGCTTTGATACCAACATACTAATAGTCTGTTTGGTTAAGATTCTAAAAATTATTTTTATTAAAAGCGGTTTTTAAAAAATTAATTTTGGTAAGGAATTTGAAAAGTATTTTCAACAAAATTAGTGTTTGTCCAAACTTTTAAAAAATACTTCTAAGTGAATTTTCTCAAAAGTGTTTTTCAAAAAGTGTTTTGGGGAGCAACTATTTTTTCTATTTCTTAAAAACTGCTTCTGCTTCTACTCAAAATATTTTTTTTCTTCTAAAAGCTTGGACAAATTACACCTTAACTTTGAAAAAAGGTATCTTTACACAAATAACCGTTTGGATTTATTGTTTTCTTTTTCTAGCCGATATACATAGATTATACTCAATTATACATATATTCTACATGAACTATATATATAGTAGACATTACCGGCTATTTTTAGTTTAAGTGGTTGAATGAGCGACTATTTAGGTTACACTTTTAGCCAAAAAAATATTTTGGCCTAGAAAAAAGGCTATAATACTATCAACATTATTGTTTGGGTTTCGAACTTTCGATATTATAGAACGACAGGAACTTCGACAATGCCAAGATTAGCATACTGCTACACATTATCCTTTCCTTCCATGGTACGTAAGGGTAATTTCTTCATTGATTTACCGTAATTCGTATCAATATTGTTGGACTCTTAAAAATTATGAGGGAATATTACATAATGTTGCTCGCGTTAACTTTTTGGTCAAATTAGGAAAAGCTTGAGAGCAAAATATTGACATTTAATCCTTTGCTGCTTGTCCCTAACTTGGTAGCATTTTACCAAACCAAGCCTACAACTTTCACTTTCTTATCCCTTTGTCTCACTAGAAATGATCTGACTGAGTAAGGAAAAGATGAAGCTTAGCTAGCTGTGTAAAAATAAAAAAGGAAGGTAATACCAAAAAAGAAAGGCAATACAAAAAGACTAAAAATTATGTACCAAAATAGAAAGATATCAATATGCATGGGCACAACCATTTTAACAAAGCTATTGCTAGCTTTCTCTTTTGCCTTTGGATTCCACAGGTTGATCACCCGTAAGCAAAATCATATCATGTCTCAAATTATATATTGAAGTGCGTGTCCAGTGATTTCACCTTTATATTGTTTTGTAGGAGTACTATATATACAATTATTTTATTTTTAGCTAATAGACTCTTAAGAATTTGTCCCTCGGGCTACTACGTTATTATTTATCCCAATGTATTTACCATGTGAATTTGTGATATGTCTTATAAATCTCTTTATTGTCTTCTCTCATTCTGACGTGGTCACGTGAGATTAATGAACATGCAAGCTTCATATAAGCTTTATAGAATATATCAATGGCAAAAATGGAGGAAGAAAATTCTAGAGCATTTCTGTTGAGTGGAGGAGGAGAAGAATTTTTATTCCTCAAGCTACTAATTACAATACACTGATAGTGTATATATATACATCCCAATTAGTTACATCAAATCTACAGAGATCTCCACCAAATCCAATAATTAGTTATAACTAACTAATATTGTTTAAGCTGCCTAAATGCCTTCACGTGATAGGCACGTGACTACCCCTTTCTTTAACATTCCCCCTCAAACTAGATGGTGCAAATAAGTTCAACACCCCTAGCTTGCTCATCAGGTAGTTATGCTGTGATCTTCCCAGTGCCTTTGTGAATAGATGAGCCTCCTGTTCTCAGGACATCACATGTCTTGTTTTAACAGTTCCCTGCTAAATTTTTTCTCTGATGAAATGCAAGTCAATTTCTATGTGCTTCGTTCGTTCGTGGAATATAGGATTTGCAGCAATTTGAATTGCTGCCTTGCTATCACAAAACAACTCCACTGGTAGCTCAACTTCTGCACCCAATTCCTTGCACAATCCTGTCAACCATAAGATCTCTGAGACAGCAGCAGCCATGCTCCTATATTCATCCTCTGCCGAGATTCTTGATATCGTGCATTGTTTTTTTGATTTCCAAGACACCAAAGAATTTCTCATGTCACAGATTTTCTAGACACTGGACAGAAGCCCAATCAACATCACAAAATGCTGTGAGCTTTGGGCAAGGATTTGAGCTCTTGAGCAGGCCTAGACCTGGTGCTCCTTTTATGTATCTAACCATCTTTATTGCTGCTTCCATATGAGATTTATTCGGACAATGCATAAATTGACTCAACACATGCACTACATAGCAAATGTCAGGTCTTGTCATAGTGAGATATAGGAGCTTTCCAACCAACCTTTGATATGGACCTGCATCTGGTAGCTTCTCATCACTTTGCAGCTCTAAGTGTTGATCATATTGTGCTGTTGTAAATCTTTGATTGCATTCCATTAGAGTGGCTACTGGTTTTGATCCCGCCATTCCAAGATCAATGGTTAACTCCATTGCAAATTTCCTTTGATTCATTAGTATTCCTTCCCTTGATCTTGCTATCTCAATTCCCACAAAAAATTTCTTTTCTCCCAAATTTTTGATCTTGAACTTGCTTTGCAATACACACTTTGCTTCTAAAATTAGGTATCGATCATTCCCAGTTATGAGAAGATCATCCACATATACAAGGACAAGTACTAGGCCTGTTCCTTGCCTTTTTGTGAATAAGGAGTAATCAAAACGACTTTGCACAAATCCTGAACTGACTAACACCTCAGACAACTTCAAATTCCACTGTCTAGAGGCATGTTTCAATCCATAAAGGGATTCATGCAGCCTGTACACCTTCTTCCCCTAGCTGTGAAATTCCTGAGGCAAGCACATGTATACTTCTTCATGAAGATCACCTTGAAGAAAGACATTGTATACATGCATTTGATACAAATTCCAACCATATGAAGTTGCTAGAACAAGAACAACTCTAACTATGACCATCTTGGCAACAAGAGAGAAAGTCTCCTGATAATCTAGCCCTTCAATTTGATTGTACCCTCTAGCAACCAAACAAGCCTTGTATCTTTCAACTTCTCTATTAGCTCTGTATTTGATTTTGAATACCCATTTACAACCAATGGGAACTTTACCTGTTGGTAAATCTACTAAGGACTAGGTACCATTGTCTTTTAGTGCAGTCAATTCTTGGTTTATAGCATCCACCCACATAGGATCTCCTGCAGCCTCTTCATAGCTGTTAGGTTCCTTTAGGCTAGTGATTTTGGAAAGATAGGCCTTGTATTTTGCTGAAACTCCATCATGATTCAGAACATCTTGCATATGATACTTGCAGGTAGGAGGGGAACTGGAATTTGTTAATGAACTGTGGCATACATAATCCTGCATCCATGTAGGTTCTTTCACAGTCCTACTGGATTTTCTGAGCTGGTTGTTGAAGTCTGTTAAGGAAGATACTTCTGAAAGTGGTACTCCAAGCTGGTATGGTTGTTGTGGACTTCAAGGCCTGGTGATGGTGGGTCTGCATTAGGAACTGGCTCATGTGATATTGGCTCATGTGTGGAAGAAGTAGTAGGTGCCTCATGTGTTGGAGCTGTAGCTATGCATGGAGGTGGTGTATCATTACTGGTAACTGGTGTTATTGCATCATTTGGAAAGACCTACAACTTCCCTTCCTTCAAAAGCTGGAAAGGGAAGATGTTCTCCATGAATTTGACATCCCTACTAACAAAAAAGGAATTAGTCAGGAGAAGTACTCCCAGAAAATTCAAAATAAAAATAGTTTCGTGTTGGGCATGATTTGTGTGATTTTGTATTAATTTTATCTTTTGTGTGCACGTTTATTTATTTAAATTAAAAATACAAAAATATATGCTAGGCTTTGCATTTTCAGTGTTTGATATCGAAGTCATGTGATTTACATTTTTTGGGTAATATGTAATTGTGTGCGTTAATTGTAGTAAAAACAGCGGTGTTATAGGTTGGTATATACATATGTGTGTATATATATATATATATATGTATACATACATATATATATATATATATATATACACATATGCATATAATATAGCATGAAGATCCGAGCTGGGCCAAATTCAGTCTAAAAGCCAGGCCCAAACGGATTTCTTCTAACCCAGCCCAAATACCCGTCCAGCCTCAGCCTGTATAACACTTGATCCGGACCGTTGGATTTTATTATCCAACGGCCCAGATTAATCATTTAATCCCAATATACACTCAGACTATGCTTTAACCAAACGACGTCGTTTGGTTTAAGTGAGGGGATCCTGATCGTTGATCGTAAATGATCCAACGATCAGGATTCAATCTCATCTCTGGTATATATTCCTCATTTCATACCCCGCCCCCCAAGCCAGAACCCCCCCTCTCCCTTCATCTCCCTCAGAGCTCTCAAACACCCGGTGTAACGCCGCCCTCCTCCGCCTGCCGGAAATCGCCTCACGGCGGTTCCGGTAGGCCAATCGCCACCAAACCAATGCCAAACCCTTCCCCTCACCTCCCCCATCACGATCCCAGCCTCCATTAACCTCGAATATCGCTCGAGCGTCTCGAATATTTGTTCGAAGGTCGCCGGAATTTGACATTCATGCCAAACCTCACCAAAATCACACCATAGCCTCCCCTCGCCTCCCTCATACCCCCACCGGCCTTGGTTTAGCTCGAATCTTACCAGGGTTGTAAAAGCCCCAAATCTCGGCCATGAACCCTAGATGCCGATTTCTTCCTAATTGAGGTCTAATAGACCTTAATTGGGATGTTTTCATTACTGAAAACATCTCAATTAAGGTCCATTGGCCTCAAAAACGAAGAACCCAAGTCCAAGTTGAATCCCAAGTTCGAATTGAACCCAAGACAGGTCCGGGTCCGTTCAAATGCAGAGTTGGTCTTCTCTTATGGTATTTCTTCCTTTATTTCTTCATATTCCATTTGTTAATCAATTGAATTTGGTCCTCGTGCTTTAGTTTTTCAGTTTTTGTTCTTCATCCCCAAAGACTTTTATTTGGTCAAGTTGCATTCTGTTAATTGTTCGAATGTGTTTGTCATAGGATAGTTATTCGTTTCGCTTGGCGTCGTCGAATTTTTGGTTTTCATTTTTTGCCGAGACTTTCAGAATCACTGTTTGGTAATTGATTTGTTACCATTGTTATATGTTGTAGTTGATTAAATGTCGTCGATTAGCTGCATAGGTCGATTTGTTTGATATCCCAGACAGTGAATAACACTTGTGAATTGAATTGGAGTGTTTGATTGAAACTGAACTTAGGATGGGAATTAGCTGACTAGGAAATTAGGTGTTAGCATCTTTGAAATATCCCTGGTGCCCTGCACATGAAGCTGGACAGTGGAGTCTGCTGTCACTGCAGGGCACTTAGCCTTGTCTGGGCAGAAACCATAGTTAATTAATAAAGTCCATACATGGACAAGGGATAGTGGAAGTTCAGGGACAGTGGGCTGGAAACAGAGAGGGGATGGGCTGGGCAAAGAGAGGGATGGGCAGATGTATTCCCTGATGCTTTTTGGCCCTGATAAGTGGTGGTTTCAGCTATAAAAGGGGAGAGATGGAGAATACATGGGGAGATTTTTTTCAGAGATACACACTATAGAGACATTATAGAGAGAGACTTGAGAGCATCCTGGAAGTAAAAACAGTAGCACATTCATACATTGAGAGATACATACTGATTTTGAGAGCATCTGGTAGGGCAAAACAGTACCTTGAGAGCAAAAACATAGAGTGTGATAAGTAGAACACCTGGAGGGCAAAATCATAGTCATAACTAGGGAGAAAAACAGATACAAAGGTACAAAAGAAGCTACTGTTTCATTGGTCTGGACTGTTTCGTGGTTTTGATCCAGTGTCTGAGATTTGGTCGCTGGTTGGGTGTTGTTCTTGTTGTTATTGGTAGTGCTGGGCTTTTGTTCTTAGCTGTGTTGTATGTGTGTTGCTGCCTGGGTCGATTTGGTGCTGTTGGTCCATCGTTTGGGTTGCTGTTTGGTCCATTTGGTTGCTGCCTGGTTTAGTTGTTGCTGTTATTTCATTGTTGTGTTGCTGCTGGTTGTTGTGTGTGTCTATAGTGGTGCTGCTTGGCTAGTTTTGGGGCTGTCAATCCAGTTTGTCACTGTTTGTTGGTCTAAGTGACTGCTGGTCCATTGTTTGCCACTGGTAGTGTTTGCTATTGGTTTGGCTGAGTGCTGCCACTGGTCGTTGCTGTTGTTACATTGTTTTGTTGCTGCTTGGTTGTCTATTGTTGCCTGGGTTCGAGCTCTAGTCACTAGTTCAGTGATTGATAAAGTGCGATCACTGTTGGTTGTTGGTTGTAACTGGTCTATTGGGTGTTGTTGTTGCTGCTACTGTTCCTGTTACTGTTGCGGCATTACCATCGCTCACTCTTCTTTGTTCTTTCACATTCCAGGTACACATCTCTGTTATTGTAATTCCCTGGTTCAAAAGAATGAAGCCTGAAGTTTACGTTTGAAGTCTGTTGAATCATGTAGTCGTTCAAAGTCTATGCTTGATTACATTCTGTTTCTGTCTAATTAAATTTGTATTGCTAGTTTTGTTATGGGAAATGTAGCTAGACCAAAGATACATTGTCGTTAGATAAGCATGTAAACCTGAATTAGTCTTCGTATCTCTATTCAATCTTCCCTACTCATGTGTGTAATCTCCAAACCTGTTAAATGATAGACCTTATGTCACAAGCAAGATTAGCTAGAGAGTTGTTACTCAACGGAATGACGTAATTAGATTAAAAAGAGTCGGGGGTGCATTTCATGTGACCCGACCCCAATTTCGGGCAAGAGTAAACAAAGCATGTTAAGAACCACAGGCGCATTTCATGTGATGGGGTTCGTAGCAAGTTTTAAGTAATTTGGAATCAACTCTTAAGTAAGATACGGTGAGATGTAGTTCGCTTTAGATTTGAATCAAAGGTACGCCTCGCCCAATAGTTACATTAATCACCTAGCCGTCATAAATGTACATATAAATACTTAGGTTTCGAGATGCGTCGTTTCTTAACGAATATCACGCCTTTCTCGACAAATGTAAATAAGTAGTCAATCCAGGCGCATATTTTAGTTTTACCTTTTTTATACGGGTGTGCATTTCATGTGACCCAAATCCAAACCCCGAAATGTTGAATAAGAATATGTTGAGGATCCGGGTGCATTTCATGTGACGCGATTCGAAAGCATATTTTTAAGCAACTTTCTCTTTCGTAAATCATAACCAATAATAAAAGCGGTAAAGGGGTATTAACTTGCACTAAGTACATAATTGTAAAAAAACAGATAGATAAGCCAAACAAGACAGTTGAGCGACCGTGCTAGAACCACGGAATTCGGGAATGCCTAATACCTTCTCCCGGTTAATAGAATTCCTTATCCGGATTTCTGGTTCGCGGACCGTTAAATAGAGTCATTCTTTTCCTCGATTCGGGATTTAACCGGTGACTTGGGACACCATAAATCTCCCAAGTGGCGACTCTGAAATAATTAAAATAAATCCCATCTCGATTGTCCTTTAATTGGAAAAACTCTTTGCGTCCTTGCGGGTGCGTAAAAAGAGGTGTGACAGCTCTGGCGACTCTGCTGGGGATATCTTTAGAATTCGAGCTCGGAATAACTGTTGTATTTGGAATATTTTATTATCTGATTCTTTTACATGTTGGCATCAATGTGCAAAATGTTGTTTTTACTCCTTTGATATTTTGTGAACTGTACATATAAATTGTGCCGGAACCAATCTCCTCTCTGAGTCTTCTAAATCATGAAGAAGGGTGCACTTCGTGTGACTTCTTTTCTGTATAGTGTCTAATTCCCATTTTAGGACGAGGTTTGGATAAGTTGCAAAACCGGTGAAGCTTCTGTATTCCCGGGTTGCTGCCTCCTCCTCGGCTCGAGCTGTCCGCTCGGGTAAGCCAAGTCTAGAACGGATAAACCCAGGTTTTTAAACCTAGAATAACAAAGCTTCATGCCGGATCCCTAGTAGGAAACGTTTATTTGCATCATGTCACATTTTGGCTTAGGGGACTCAACACAGGGGTTGGGTCCGTCTAGGACAGGTGACCTGAAATGAACAGACTATCCTGCTGCATCCTGTTTGTCTTGCGCATTTATCTGTTATAGACTTGCATGCTGACCGGCTTTAGAGATTAAAAAAAAAAAAATCTGTTTTACTCTTAAGATAGAAATAGCTTATTTATTTTCCTTTAGTAAAGTGAATAAATAAATAATGCCGTTTGTTTCGTCAAAACCGAACTACGGGGGTTTGATTCTCATCGGATGTGAGATACGTAGGCAACCTCCATCGGGTCCAACTTCACCTTGTGAAAAATTAATTTTGGTACTAAATAAGTCGGTGACGCTGTTTTCAAAAATAGCCGAATGTTCCCGGAAGGGACGCCGGAAGGCTAATTTCGTATAAACGGCCACCTTTGGGTCAATTTTGATTTCGATCAACTTACCCCACAGCCTTAAAAGCCTTCGTCCCCGAGACGTTGAAAGGCCGTGATTGAAAACTGATTTTTTATTGTTTAGCAAAACAAAGTTGTTTTCTTATTCAAATCACCTTAATAAATGTGCAGGATGAGCACGAATCAGAATAAATCATTTTCAATCTTTAGCGAGGTCCCTCAACAGCTCCGTATATGGTGGAACGATTTGGAAGACAGTAGCAAAAAGGTAGTGGGGAGAATTTTGGGAGGTTTGGTTGATCTGTTGAATATCGAGCCAAGGGAAGACATCATCAAGGCACTGGTATCTTTCTGGGATCCGACCCGCAATGTGTTCCGTTTTGTTGACTTTGAATTGACGCCCACATTAGAGGAAATTGCGGGCTATGCAGGACTTAATGGGAAATTAAGGGGGCAATACCTACTCTCACCAAGACCGGTATCTCCACATGGGTTTCTGGATCTGCTGAGCATTAGTCGGAAGGTGAAAAATGATGATCTGCTGAAAGGGTGTTGCGACCTCCAATTCTTATATCAACGGTACGGCACTCCTCGGGGTTTTGAAGAGTCAAACCTTGGACTGACTCACGCAGGGAATAGAGCCAAATGGGAGGCCAGACGAACTCTAGCATTCATAACGACATTCTTGGGGATTGTGATTTGTCCGCGCGAAGATAAGAAAATAGAGATAAGCCTGGTAGGAATAGCCGATGTTGCAATCAAAAAGGCTACCAGCACGGTGGTCCCTTTGGTTTTGTCCGAAATCTATCGAGCCTTGACTATATGCCGAGAAGGGGGCAATTTCTTCCAAGGTTGCAATCTGTTACTCCAATTATGGATGCAAGAACACCTCCATCACCGAGCACAATACATGAACCATGGGTTGACCGGGAGAAACTGTATCAGGGGTTTCGAAGAACGGATGATGGGTGCTGTATTCCCTGAAGGCGTCGAGGCATGGCTTGCACGACTGAGCTCAATAGAAGCCGATCAGATTGAATGGGCATTCGGGTGGTTACCCGATACCGAAGTAATATATATGGCAGCCGAGGAGTGTTATATCCTTCTGATGGGAATCCGCAGTGTCCAACCATATGTCCCTCACCGTGTATTACGTCAACTAGGAAGGTTTCAGGTTATTCCTACCGATCAAGACCTAAGGAAGTACGCCATTGAGTTGAGCCCGGGAGTTGTCTTCCCCGAAGAGAAGGTTAGAAGGCCGTGGCACGAATGTCGGTTCCTTGAGCCTAAAACCATGGTCCGGGAACTATCTAAGGGAGAGGTGGATCCAAAGTACAACGTGTGGTTCGGGAAAAGATTTCAGATTCGTCGGAAATGTTCTAAAAGAGCCCATGTCCAACAATTCACAGAAGATTCACGGGAACAATGGGATTGGTTAGCAAAAGAGGAGGGGTACAGGACGAAGATTGGCAGGATAGAACAGCAGGTCCGGGACCTTCAGTTCGAAAAGAGCATGCAAGCCGCCACCGACGAAGGAGATAAAAAGAAGTTGGTACAAGAAAATGACTTCTTAAGAGCTCAAATCCAGCAAATGAAAAGAGATGCTGACAGACAATCGAGGAGTCGGGCCGACGAAAAATTGATAAGGGGTTTGAGAAGCCAAGTCACCGACATCCAAAGAGAATTGGACGAGTCAAAAGCCCAAATAACGAGGATCCGTGCTAGCTGGAAAAAGGAGGCACATCAACATACAATTCACCTAAAGCGGGCGGAAGAAGATTACACTGATATCATCACTAGCCTGAGGGAAGCAAATGTTGTCCTTAGGGAGCGGGTTTTCAAGCAAGCCCAAGATGGCAGAGCAGACCTCGACCGCTGCCACAATTTGATGGCCCGACTGCAAGGACAAGTGGATAGGTTCCTAGATCAAGTCACCGGCAATGCTCGAAGATTGGGGGCGAAAAACCAGCAAATAGAGCGGCTACTCGGAGAAAGGGACATGATCAAGTATAGAATTGGAGAAATCGGGCACTATGTCACCATGAAGTGCCTAGCTTGTGAACGAATGCCCCGCGCCGACCTTTTCGCTTCAATTATGGGTTATGTTCATCGGATCATGGAAGAGTTGAGGGAACTGCACCAGGACCTCACACCAAGGCCCGCGGCAAGGCCGAATGATGCCTCGCGGGCCCCCAGGAGTTTTAGGGCACTAGATTTTTGATTGAAAATGTATTTAGAAATGTTGAGTCAAGCTAGTTGGCATTTTTATCTTTACTTTCCCAAGTCAAGCATTTTCCTTTGTTTTGCCGATTGTTGTAAGACGTGTTTTGTAACTACACGGTTTTATTTGATATAAAAGTTACTGAATTTTGCCACAATCTTGTTGCCAGAACTACGCTCGGTCTGATTCACGCGGGGTCGTGATACGTAGGCAATCCACATAAGATTCGACCACCACTGAAAAGAAAGAAAAAGAATCCAAAGGCTAAATAACAATAAGGCTTGTAAAGATAGTCGCGAAAGAAAAAAAAAAGAAAAAGAAAAAGAAAAAGGGCCGGAATGACGCATGTTAAAGAGTACACGAAGAAAGGGTTATTTGGTTAGGTGCATTGCATCCAACGTGCTATAACATATCTGTCAAACTCGGTGAACTAACAAGTTTGTTGCGTATTCCAGAAAGTTTAGCAGTTGGTTTGACAGAATATCCTGGCCAGCCATCACTACCGTACTAGATCCAAAGGACCAGTTACAGTAAGCATGTCGAGTTCTGGCAAGAGTCTCGAAGAAGAAAAGTCCGAGCTACAAATCATGAAGGAAGAAGTGGACCGGTTAAAACAACAGATAACAGAGATGCACTTGGCCTGGGCCAGGGAACAGTCTTCACCAAACCGCCCTACTCTCGCCTCAGCTCCGGAACATCCGCCCATCGATCCTTCAACAAGCGCCCCGAGCTATCCATACTTTCAGGGGGAAAATCCATATGCCACCCACATTCCACCAGCCAAACCAAATCCTCCTCCAGTCACCCCCGTTTTTGTAGCACCTCCACCTGCTCCTCTGCAAAGGCCGGCCAGCGAGCCGTATGTTCAGATCCATGACAACTCTTACTATCCTCCAGAGCCTACTTTCAGGGCTCCTGAACCACAATCACATACACCTCACTGGGATAATCCGGCAGAACCGGAAAGGCACTTCCAAAATTCGGAACACGAGGAAGTTGTCAGAAAAGTTAAAAGCCTGGAGCAATCCTTCAGGAACATGCACGGTTTAGGCAACCAGGTCAGCGTCGCCTATAAGGACCTGTGTCCGTTCCCGGACGTCCAGTTGCCAGCAGGATTTAAAATGCCCAAATTCGACCTATACGAGGGGCATGGTGACCCAGTGGCCCACCTGCGGGGGTTTTGCAGTAAAATGAGAGGGGCCGGAGGACGGGACGAGCTTCCGATAGCCTACTTCGGCCAGAGTCTGGGAGGATCGGCGTTGGAGTGGTACACTAGACAGGATCCCAGTAGATGGTTTACGTGGGATGATTTGGCTCAAGCTTTTATCGGCCAGTTCCAATACAATCTCGAGATAATCCCCGACCGTCTATCATTGCTAAAAATAGAAAAGAAGCCTGCTGAAAGCTTCAGGGAATTTGGTTTCCGATGGAGGGAACAGGCGGCCAGGGTAGATCCGCCGATGAGAGAAAGCGAGATGGTGGACTACTTCTTACAGACATTAGAGCCCACCTACTTCGGACATCTGGTAACGTCCGTGGGCAAATCATTCACCGAGGTGATAAAAATGGGGGGTATGATCGAGGAGGGTTTGAAGGCCAACAAGATCATGAGTTACTCAACACTGAAAGCCACCACTCAGGCTATCCAAAGCGGTACTGGAGGAGTACTGGGGAAAAAGAGGAGAGAGGAAGTTTCGGCCGTCGAGTCCGGGGCATGGTTCAAAAATAGAGGCCCCGCACCCCAATATAGCCCACCCCAGCCTCACCACCAAAATTACCCCCACAACCCATATAGCTACCCGCAACATTACTATCCCGCACCTGATCCCCATTTTACTGTCCACCATGCACAGTCCTATTCCGCACCTCCCGCTCATGCACCATGGCGGGCACCAAACCCCCAGAACAATCATCCACCCCCAAGAGCTTACAGAAACCCCTCGGGCGCGAGTTTCCGTCCGAACCAGGCATTCAGGGGCGACCGGGCGCCGAGGCCAAAGACTTTCACTCCCTTAGGAGAGTCTTACACCAGTCCGTTCCACCGGTTGAAGCAAGTAGGGTTGCTAAATCCGGTTGAAGCTAAGCTACCAAACCCCCTCCCGAAGAACCTGGACCATTCAGTAAATTGTGCCTACTGCTCGGGATGTCCGGGGCACGATACGGAAAAGTGTTGGAGGCTAAAGACGGCCATCCAGGAGCTCATTGACACTCGCAGGATTGAGGTCCGGACTCCAACAGAGCCCAACATCAACCAAAACCCGCTTCCAACTCATCATGAGACCAATATGATCGAGTTGGTACGGGCGGAGGAAGGAAAGGAGAAAGCTTCTCAGACTGTAATGATGATTAAGTCTAGCGGGGCAGGAACGAGAAAAGGGCCAAGCTTTGATGAGTCGCCCAGTTGCAAGAAGGACATACCAGGAGAGTCGGAAGCGGGAAAGGAAAGTGTGAACGAAGTACCGGTGAAGCCGGCCAAGATAGTTGTACCAGGGGCAGCAATCAAGCCCATCCTGACAGTAGCAGGCGTTCGAATGGATCCTTTCATCATCCAGCCGGCAACACAGTTGCCAGTAACTGATAGCCGGGCTGTCCCATGGAATTATGCTCGGATTACAACGACCTACAGAGGAAAGGAGGTGAAAGAGGAAGTTTGTGAAGCCCGAGGGTTGACCCGCTCGGGGAGATGTTTTGCCCCTGCGGAATTGAGGAAGACCACTCCGGCAGTATTGAAAAAGCCGGTCACTGATGAAGAAGCAGAAGAATTCTTGAAAAAGATGAAGCTGCACGACTACTCCGTCTTAGAGCAGTTAAAGAAGACTCCGGCGCAAATCTCATTGCTATCCTTGCTGATACATTCTGAAGAACATCGGCAAGCATTGATGAAAGTCCCGAATGAGGCACATGTACCGGATAAAATCTCGGTGAGCCATTTGGAGAAGATCACCAATAGGATCTTCGAAGCAAATCGGATCACCTTCACCGATGACGAGTTGCCTGAGGAAGGCACTGAGCATAACAGGGCTTTATATCTTACGGTGAAGTGTGAAGAGGCGGTGGTTACCAAAGTCTTGGTCGATAATGGGTCCAGTGCTAACATTTGTCCTCTCTCTACACTGGGCAAATTGAAGGTAGACATCGGCAGGGTACGCGAGAACAGGGTATGTGTTCGAGGGTTTGACGGAGGAGGTAAAGCGTCGGTTGGTGACATAGTGCTAGTCTTGACAATTGGGCCAGTGGAGTTCACCATGGAATTCCAGGTGCTGGACATGGTGGTGTCATATAACCTCCTAATAGGGCGACCATGGATTCATGCCGCAAGAGCAGTTCCATCCAGCTTACACCAGCTCGTCAAGTTTGAATGGGACCAGCAGGAGATCGTCGTCCACGGAGAGAACGATCCACAATCAGGCACCATCATTCCCTTTGTTGAAACAGAAGAAGATGTTGGGCCGTGGGTATATCAAGTCTGCGATGTGGTGCCCGCCCACCGAGTTCCGGAAGGGGAATGTATTCCCGGCGACAGAACAATTATTGCGGATGTCATGGTGGCGCATGAAATGTTGCGACATGGTTTCGTACCCGGTAAAGGGCTAGGTGCATCTCTGCAAGGAATCATACAACCGGTATCGGTGGTCGAAAACTTGGGAACCTTCGGCTTAGGATTCCAGCCAACCTCAGAGGACATCCGGCGAGCAAAGAGGAGTAAGCAGAAGACATGGGTGCTCCCAAAGCCTGTTCCACGCCTTTCCCAATCTTTTGTCAGGTCCGGAGCAAGAGGACATCCAGCGCCAAAGATTCCCGGTCCTACGGTCAGGCCAGACGAAGAGTTCTTCAGGAAGTTCGAAAACCTATTCACAGATGTATGTATGCTCGAAGATGGTGAGGGATCCAGTCATGCCGAGATACAATTTGTGGGACCAAAGGCAAAACTGAATAACTGGAAGGCTACTCCTCTCCCTGTCCGGAAGGAGTCTTGGTAGTTTGTCTTGGATTGTTTTTCTTTCGAAATTTTGTATTGGGGGTTTGTCCCCGGAGTAAAATCCCGTTGTTTTGTTCATTTTTGATTTAAGTTTGCGGTTTGTTTTCCCTTGGTACAATTCCCATTAATGAAATGTGGTTCCTTCGCGTCTAATTTTGTTTATCTTTTCTTCTTTTTACTTTTCTGAACAGCCTTCTTGCAACTGATCTTAATGATATGGCGTGCTTAAAGATTAATCAACCCAGTCTAGAAAGTCAATCGGGTTTGGAAATAATAACACATGAAATAAGAAGTGACGAGAGTGAGTCGGAGTACGGCGATGATGAAGCCGTAGAAGAAATCGGTGAAGAATTAAGTCACTTCGAGGAAAAACCCAAACCGAATTTAAATGATACCGAGGCCGTTAATCTAGGGAATGCGGATGACGTCAAAGAAACCCGGATAAGTGTCCATATTGAACCCAATCTGAGAGAAGAATTGATCAAAACACTCATGGAGTTCAAAGATATTTTCGCATGGTCGTACGACGACATGCCAGGACTCAGCACTGATCTAGTGGTTCATAGATTACCCACTGATCCGGCATATCCTCCCGTCAAGCAAAAGCCGCGGAAATTCAAGACGGAGATGAGTGTGAAGATTAAGGAGGAGGTAACCAAGCAGTTGCAGGCGAAAGTCATTCGTGTCACTCGATACCCTGAATGGTTGGCTAACGTAGTGCCGGTGCCAAAGAAAGACGGAAAGATCGGGGTATGCGTGGACTATCGCAATCTCAACAAGGCAAGTCCTAAGGATAATTTCCCACTTCCCAATATCCATATCCTGATTGATAATTGTGCCGGACGCGAAATCGGATCCTTTGTGGACTGTTATGCGGGATATCATCAGATTTTGATGGATGAAGAGGACGCCAGAAAAGACGGCTTTTATCACACCGTGGGGGACTTATTGCTACCGAGTGATGCCGTTTGGTTTGAAGAATGCAGGGGCAACCTATATGAGGGCGATGACTACGGTATTCCATGATATGATACATAAGGAAATTGAAGTGTACGTGGATGATGTGATCGTAAAATCCAGACGTCAAGAAGACCATGTTGCCGACCTCAGGAAGTTCTTTCAAAGACTTCGAAGGTACGACATCAAGCTTAATCCGGCCAAATGTGCATTCGGAGTTCCATCGGGAAAGTTGCTAGGATTCATCGTCAGCCGACGGGGCATTGAGTTGGACCCATCCAAAATCAAGTCCATTCAGGAGTTAGCCCCGCCGAAGAATAAAACAGAGGTAATGAGTCTGTTGGGAAGGTTGAATTACATCAGTAGGTTTATTGCCCAGCTTACGGCAACCTGTGAACCCATATTCCGTCTATTGAAGAAAGACGCTGCGATAGAATGGACGGCAGAATGTCAGGAAGCATTTGACCGGATCAAAGGGTATCTGTCAAATCCACCCGTACTAGTTCCGCCTGAGCCAGGTAGACCCCTGATTCTTTATCTGACGGTCTTGGAGAATTCGTTTGGCTGCGTACTGGGGCAGCATGATCTTACCGGTAGGAAGGAACGGGCCATTTACTACCTCAGTAAGAAGTTCACAGTCCACGAGGTCAAGTACACTCATCTGGAAAAGACATGTTGCGCCCTAACTTGGGTAGCCCAAAAGCTGAAACACTACTTGTCTTCTTACACCACGTACCTCATTTCGCGTTTGGATCCGTTGAAGTATATTTTCCAGAAACCTATGCCTACAGGGAGGTTAGCAAAATGGCAAATATTACTTACGGAGTTCGACATCATATACGTGACAAGGACGACTATGAAAGCTCAAGCCCTGGCCGATCACTTAGCCGAAAATCCTGTTGATGACGAATACGAACCCTTGAGGACGTATTTCCCAGACGAAGAGGTGTTGCAAATTGAGGGGTTAGAACTGACCAAGGATCCAGGGTGGAAGCTCTTCTTCGATGGAGCGGCAAACGCAAAAGGAGTCGGAGTAGGGGCTGTGCTCATATCTGAAACAGGACATCATTATCCTGTTACTGCTCAACTGCGTTTTCACTGTACCAATAACATGGCCGAGTACGAGGCATGTATCTTGGGGTTGCGATTAGCGGTGGACATGGATGTACAGGACGTCTTGGTCTTGGGGGACTCGGACCTTCTGGTACATCAGATTCAGGGAGAATGGGAAACAAGAGATCTAAAGCTTATCCCATATCGTCAGTGTTTGCATGATTTGACCAAACGCTTTCGATCGGTAGAATTCAGGCACATCCCAAGGATGCATAATGAGGTTGCCGACGCGTTGGCTACTTTAGCGTCAATGCTACATCACCCGGACAAGGTTCGTGTCGATCCATTACATATCCAGATCCGGAATCAACATGCTTATTGTAATGTGATAGAGGAAGAGGTGGATGGTGAGCCGTGGTTTCATGATGTCAAGGAATACCTCAGGTTAGGAGTATACCCAGAGCAAGCAACTGGAGATCAAAAGCGAGCTATTCGGCGGTTGGCGAACGGATTTTTCCTTAGTGGAGGGGTGCTGTACAAAAGAACCCCAGATTTGGGATTGTTGAGATGTATAGATGCGAGTCAAGCCACAACAGTGATGACGGATATACACTCGGGAGTTTGCGGACCACACATGAGCGGATACGTATTGGCAAAGAAGATTCTTCGAGCAGGATACTATTGGCTCACTATGGAGCGGGATTGTATAAGTTTCGTGCGAAGATGCCATCAGTGTCAGATACACGGAGATTTGATTCATTCTCCGCCGACCGAATTGCATACAATGTCAGCACCATGGCCGTTTGTCGCATGGGGTATGGATGTTATTGGACCTATTGAGCCTGCGGCTTCCAATGGTCACAGGTTCATTCCGGTAACGATTGATTATTTTACCAAGTGGGTGGAGGCCAAAACATTCAAATCAGTGACCAAGAAGGCGAGTGGTGGACTTCGTGCACTCCCACATCATTTGTAGGTTCGGAATTCCGAAGATGATCATTACGGATAACGGTGCAAATCTTAACAGTGGATTGATGAAAGAGGTATGTCAACAGTTCAAGATTACACACCGAAATTCCACACCGTATCGCCCAAAAGCAAACGGTGCGGTCGAGGCAGCAAACAAGAACATAAAGAAGATATTGAGGAAGATGATAGAAGGGTCTAGGCAGTGGCATGAAAAGTTACCATTTGCGCTGTTGGGTTATCGCACTACCGTCCGGACTTCGGTAGGTGCAACTCCTTACTTGTTGGTATACGGGACCGAAGCAGTAATACCCGCAGAAGTTGAGATTCCATCCCTCCGAATCGTCGCTGAAGCTGAGATTGATGACGACGAGTGGGTCAAAACCCGATTGGAGCAATTGAGCTTGATCGATGAAAAGAGACTGACAGCAGTATGCCACGGCCAATTGTATCAAAAGAGAATGGCGAGAGCATATAACAAAAAGGTACGTCCCAGGAGATTTGAAGTGGGACAGCATGTGCTGAGAAGAGTTCTACCCCATCAGGCCGAAGCGAAAGGCAAGTTCGCTCCAAATTGGCAAGGACCTTTTGTGGTAACTAGAGTATTATCCAACGGCGCTCTATGTCTGACTGATGTCGAGGGAAGATGCACCGATATGGCTATCAATTCTGATGCAGTTAAGAGATATTATGTGTAATTCTTTAATGCATTTGTCAACGTTTGGTTTCGTTTGTGTGTACTTGGCATTTTTCGGAGAATGAAATGACAGAGGCAATTTTTCTACTACCCAAACACTTTAACCTTTGTTTCCCCATTTGAGCCTTAATTATTCTTTCATATACCCTCTTTCGGAATCATCAAGGAAGATGTGTGACGGAATGGAAAAGAAACAAAGAAGTAATACAAGAAAAAGTGAACTACGTTCGACCTGATTCCTCAAGAAGGATACGTAGGCGCCACACGGCTCGGTCATAATAAAATAAAAATCAAAAAATCCCCCAAGCGACAAAACTGGGGCAGAAGTCATTGTTTCGTTGGAAAGATAGTGGGGATTCCGAAAGTTGTAATAAGCTAACCGTTGAGGCTAAACCCCTTTCTTCAGCCTCACACGCAGAAACCATATTAAGAACCAGAAAGACCTCTCGATCGGTATTTGAGAAGTGCCAAGTCATGTGGACAAAAGCCAAGAGTGACATCCCGACCCTCGATTGAATCCGGGATGCACAAGCCGAAAGGGGATAACGCTCTAGAAGGAATCTCAGGGGTGATACCCCGCCGCAGGGAAAGAAAACGTAAATGAGAGAGTCTTAACGGTGAAAACCCTCAAGGGCACCTTAAGGCGAAGGAAGTTGAGAGAAATAAAATGAGAGAGTCTTACGGTGAAAACCTTTACGGGCACCTTAGGGCGACGGGAGATAGAGAGAAATGAGAGAATCTCATTAGTGAAAACCCTTTGAAGGGCACTGTGAGGTGACAAGACAAGATGGTTACAAGATGTCTGCGGGAGACAAGGTTGGGACATCCGTTTACCTCCAGCAGGACGCGGTATCAGAAAGTGATTGACATGAATAGACTGGGTAGTTTAGTCAAAGGCGCGGCATAACATTGGATCAGGCACACATTCAGATAAGTTTTCCTATTTCTGAGTTCAGAAAAGTTTTTCCTTTCTTTTGTCATTTGCGGTCAGTATCCTTTTCTTTTCTTTCATTTTCGAAAATTGATTTTTCAAAGCTTACTACCAAGTCTCCCAAAGCAGTATATTGAAAGTGAATAGGCATGGAACAAGGCAATGAGACTGAAGTCGTTACGATAGTGAGATTGGGATGACAGGCTGAGTGGAAGGTTCGCAAGAATTATGGAGTATGATGGACACATGTGGCATGTCCGAAGGATGATTTCACGCAACAGATCACCGGCTAAAAAGAGTCCGACCAAACCAAAGAGTGGAATAAAAGGAAAGATGAGAGTTCGTCCGTGGAAAAAGCATCGTCCCAAGCAAGCATCGACGTCGTCCGCAAAGTTCGAGAGAGGCCAAGCAGATGAAAGAGAATGGCCCCAACAAGAGTGGCACGACCACTCGCGGCTTTTGAAACTAACAATTTTTCTTTGATTTAAAGCAGGAAAAGAGGGTCCGACGGCAGAAAAGCATACCGACCAGAAGTTTATCACACTGGGGCAGAAAATTTTCTCCTGTTGCGAAAATTTTCTGGAAAGCAAGACTCAGAGGATAAGTGTAGAAAGCAACACAAGACGGAATGATCTTTGAGCCTGGTATCATCCCCAGCAGTTATTGGAAAAAGAAAAATGGCTTCGAGATTCCCCCAGCAGTATTACATCCTATAATTTGATCAAGGAAACAAAAGCGTGAGTCCCGGAAGAGGTAGGGGAAGAAGGAAGAGAATGAGGGGTGAAGGAAACAAAGAATACTTCCTCAGCAGCATCACCACCAGCAGGCGAGTAAACAGTTCCAAAAAATATCCCCAGCAGCCAGAAGAAAAGTAACACGACCTAAGGGAAAGCAATTCCAAGACAGGATAATTCGGAAGAGAAGGTGGTCCGAGAGGTAATGCAGGAACAAGGATAGGGTACAAGAGGCAAAGGAAGGTAATCAAGATAGGATGAAATCAGTTGAAGTAGTAGTTGAAGTCAGGGAGCCCGCCTGGAGAATGGAGTGGCGATTTAATTTTGAAGTTGTAATTGAAGTCAGGAAGCCCGCCTGGAGAATGGAGTGGCGACTTAATGTTGAAGTAGTAGTTGAAGTCAGGAAGCCCGCCTGGAGAATGGAGTGGCGATTTAATTTTGAAGTAGTAGTTGAAGTCAGGAAGCCCGCCTGGAGAATGGAGTGGCGATTTAATTTTGAAGTAGTAGTTGAAGTCAGGAAGCCCGCCTGGAGAATGGAGTGGCGATTTAATTTTGAAGTAGTAGTTGAAGTCAGGGAGCCCGCCTGGAGAATGGAGTGGCGATTTAATTTTGAAGTAGTAGTTGAAGTCAGGAAGCCTGCCTGGAGAATGGAGTGGCGATTTAATTTTGAAGTAGTAGTTGAAGTCAGGAAGCCCGCCCGGAGAATGGAGTGGCGATTTAATTTTGAAGTAGTAGTTGAAGTCGGGAAGCCCGCCTGAAGAATGGAGTGGCGATTTATTTTGAAGTAGTAGTTGAAGTCGGGGAGCCCGCCCTGGAGAATGGAGTGGCGATTTAATTTTGAAGTCGTAGTTGAAGTCGGGGAGCCCGCCCGGAGAATGGAGTGGCGATTTAATTTTGAAGTTGTAATTGAAGTCGGAAGCCCGCCCGGAGAATGGAGTGGCGACTTAATTTTGAAGTAGTAGTTGAAGTCGGGAAGCCCGCCCGGAGAATGGAGTGGCGACTTAATGTTGAAGTAGTAGTTGAAGTCGGGAAGCCCGCCCGGAGAATGGAGTGGCGATTTAATTTTGAAGTAGTAGTTGAAGTCGGGAAGCCCGCCCGGAGAATGGAGTGGCGATTTAATTTTGAAGTTGTAGTTGAAGTCGGGAAGCCCGCCCGGAGAATGGAGTGGCGATTTAATTTTGAAGTAGTAATTGAAGTCGGGGAGCCCGCCTTGGAGAATGGAGTGGCGATTTAATTTTGAAGTTGTAGTTGAAGTCGGGGAGCCCGCCCGGAGAATGGAGTGGCGATTTAATTTTGAAGTTGTAGTTGAAGTCGGGGAGCCCGCCCGAAGAATGGAGTGGCGATTTAATTTTGGAGCAGAGTAGTTGAAGTCAGGGAGCCCGCCTGGAGAATGGAGTGGCGACCTGTTTTAATTTGTTAGAGGAAAGCGGTAGAATGTAACAGAAATCTTCGGCATGAATCCAAGTTCGTAAGAAGAGACGAAGCATCAGAAGGAACGCCAAAGTCGGACAAGATGGCAAGGAGCGCGACAAGATCAAGTTAAAAAGGATAGATAAGAACTTGTAGTACTGTAACCTAGTCTAGCTTCTTGTTTTTGTTGCTTAGCGCGGTGTAACAAGGAAATCGGTTAAGCAGTGGTAACAGCAGTAACAGCGGCAACAGCAGTAACAGCGAGATCGCAACAGGCATGGTAGTCCCAGCTACCAAGAACTTCCCGAACTACATTGACCCGATTCCCTTTTAGCCAGGGATATGTAGGAGACCTTTGAAGCAAGGTTCGGTCAAAACTTTTCCAAAATGCTTCATACGGAGTGTTCGGATAGGCAAAAATCGCTTATATCCGCTCATTTATCTTTGCACGAAAACTCGGCGTGTTTACGCGCAAAGAGGGGCAGCTGTGAGCACGTGATTTTTGCCTTACTCGAGAAGTACTCCCAGAAAATTCAAAATAAAAATAGTTTCGTGTTGGGCATGATTTGTGTGATTTTGTATTAATTTTATCTTTTGTGTGCACGTTTATTTATTTAAATTAAAAATACAAAAATATATGCTAGGCTTTGCATTTTCAGTGTTTGATATCGAAGTCATGTGATTTACATTTTTTGGGTAATATGTAATTGTGTGCGTTAATTGTAGTAAAAACAGCGGTGTTATAGGTTGGTATATACATATGTGTGTATATATATATATATATATGTATACATACATATATATATATATATATATATACACATATGCATATAATATAGCATGAAGATCCGAGCTGGGCCAAATTTAGCCTAAAAGCCAGGCCCAAACGGATTTCTTCTAACCCAGCCCAAATACCCGTCCAGCCTCAGCCTGTATAACACTTGATCTGGACCGTTGGATTTTATTATCCAACGGCCCAGATTAATCATTTAATCCCAATATACACTCGGACTATGCTTTAACCAAACGACGTCGTTTGGTTTAAGTGAGGGGATCCTGATCGTTGATCGTAAATGATCCAACGATCAGGATTCAATCTCATCTCTGGTATATATTCCTCATTTCATACCCCGCCCCCCAAGCCAGAACCCCCCCTCTCCCTTCATCTCCCTCAGAGCTCTCAAACACCCGGTGTAACGCCGCCCTCCTCCGCCTGCCGGAAATCGCCTCACGGCGGTTCCGGTAGGCCAATCGCCACCAAACCAATGCCAAACCCTTCCCCTCACCTCCCCCATCACGATCCCGGCCTCCATTAACCTCGAATATCGCTCGAGCGTCTCGAATATTTGTTCGAAGGTCGCCGGAATTTGACATTCATGCCAAACCTCACCAAAATCACACCATAGCCTCCCCTCGCCTCCCTCATACCCCCACCGGCCTTGGTTTAGCTCGAATCTTACCAGGGTTGTAAAAGCCCCAAATCTCGGCCATGAACCCTAGATGCCGATTTCTTCCTAATTGAGGTCTAATAGACCTTAATTGGGATGTTTTCATTACTGAAAACATCTCAATTAAGGTCCATTGGCCTCAAAAACGAAGAACCCAAGTCCAAGTTGAATCCCAAGTTCGAATTGAACCCAAGACAGGTCCGGGTCCGTTCAAATGCAGAGTTGGTCTTCTCTTATGGTATTTCTTCCTTTATTTCTTCATATTCCATTTGTTAATCAATTGAATTTGGTCCTCGTGCTTTAGTTTTTCAGTTTTTGTTCTTCATCCCCAAAGACTTTTATTTGGTCAAGTTGCATTCTGTTAATTGTTCGAATGTGTTTGTCATAGGATAGTTATTCGTTTCGCTTGGCGTCGTCGAATTTTTGGTTTTCATTTTTTGCCGAGACTTTCAGAATCATTGTTTGGTAATTGATTTGTTACCATTGTTATATGTTGTAGTTGATTAAATGTCGTCGATTAGCTGCATAGGTCGATTTGTTTGATATCCCAGACAGTGAATAACACTTGTGAATTGAATTGGAGTGTTTGATTGAAACCTGAACTTAGGATGGGAATTAGCTGACTAGGAAATTAGGTGTTAGCATCTTTGAAATATCCCTGGTGCCCTGCACATGAAGCTGGACAGTGGAGTCTGCTGTCACTGCAGGGCACTTAGCCTTGTCTGGGCAGAAACCATAGTTAATTAATAAAGTCCATACATGGACAAGGGATAGTGGAAGTTCAGGGACAGTGGGCTGGAAACAGAGAGGGGATGGGCTGGGCAAAGAGAGGGATGGGCAGATGTATTCCCTGATGCTTTTTGGCCCTGATAAGTGGTGGTTTCAGCTATAAAAGGGGAGAGATGGAGAATACATGGGGGGATTTTTTTCAGAGACACACACTATAGAGACATTATAGAGAGAGACTTGAGAGCATCCTGGAAGTAAAAACAGTAGCACATTCATACATTGAGAGATACATACTGATTTTGAGAGCATCTGGTAGGGCAAAACAGTACCTTGAGAGCAAAAACATAGAGTGTGATAAGTAGAACACCTGGAGGGCAAAATCATAGTCATAACTAGGGAGAAAAACAGATACAAAGGTACAAAAGAAGCTATTGTTTCATTGGTCTGGACTGTTTCGTGGTTTTGATCCAGTGTCTGAGATTTGGTCGCTGGTTGGGTGTTGTTCTTGTTGTTATTGGTAGTGCTGGGCTTTTGTTCTTAGCTGTGTTGTATGTGTGTTGCTGCCTGGGTCGATTTGGTGCTGTTGGTCCATCGTTTGGGTTGCTGTTTGGTCCATTTGGTTGCTGCCTGGTTTAGTTGTTGCTGTTATTTCATTGTTGTGTTGCTGCTGGTTGTTGTGTGTGTCTATAGTGGTGCTGCTTGGCTAGTTTTGGGGCTGTCAATCCAGTTTGTCACTGTTTGTTGGTCTAAGTGACTGCTGGTCCATTGTTTGCCACTGGTAGTGTTTGCTATTGGTTTGGTTGAGTGCTGCCACTGGTCGTTGCTGTTGTTACATTGTTTTGTTGCTGCTTGGTTGTCTATTGTTGCCTGGGTTCGAGCTCTAGTCACTAGTTCAGTGATTGATAAAGTGCGATCACTGTTGGTTGTTGGTTGTAACTGGTCTATTGGGTGTTGTTGTTGCTGCTACTGTTCCTGTTACTGTTGCGGCATTACCATCGCTCACTCTTCTTTGTTCTTTCACATTCCAGGTACACATCTCTGTTATTGTAATTCCCTGGTTCAAAAGAATGAAGCCTGAAGTTTACGTTTGAAGTCTGTTGAATCATGTAGTCGTTCAAAGTCTATGCTTGATTACATTCTGTTTCTGTCTAATTAAATTTGTATTGCTAGTTTTGTTATGGGAAATGTAGCTAGACCAAAGATACATTGTCGTTAGATAAGCATGTAAACCTGAATTAGTCTTCGTATCTCTATTCAATCTTCCCTACTCATGTGTGTAATCTCCAAACCTGTTGAATGATAGACCTTATGTCACAAGCAAGATTAGCTAGAGAGTTGTTACTCAACGGAATGACGTAATTAGATTAAAAAGAGTCGGGGGTGCATTTCATGTGACCCGACCCCAATTTCGGGCAAGAGTAAACAAAGCATGTTAAGAACCACAGGCGCATTTCATGTGATGTGGTTCGTAGCAAGTTTTAAGTAATTTGGAATCAACTCTTAAGTAAGATACAGTGAGATGTAGTTCGCTTTAGATTTGAATCAAAGGTACGCCTCGCCCAATAGTTACATTAATCACCTAGCCGTCATAAATGTACATATAAATACTTAGGTTTCGAGATGCGTCGTTTCTTAACGAATATCACGCCTTTCTCGACAAATGTAAATAAGTAGTCAATCCAGGCGCATATTTTAGTTTTACCTTTTTTATACGGGTGTGCATTTCATGTGACCCAAATCCAAACCCCGAAATGTTGAATAAGAATATGTTGAGGATCCGGGTGCATTTCATGTGACATGATTCGAAAGCATATTTTTAAGCAACTTTCTCTTTCGTAAATCACAACCAATAATAAAAGCGGTAAAGGGGTATTAACTTGCATTAAGTACATAATTGTTAAAAAAGCAGATAGATAAGCCAAACACGACAGTTGAGCGACCGTGCTAGAACCACGGAATTCGGGAATGCCTAATACCTTCTCCCGGGTTAATAGAATTCCTTATCCGGATTTCTGGTTCGCGGATTGTTAAATAGAGTCATTCTTTTCCTCGATTCGGGATTTAACCGGTGACTTGGGACACCATAAATCTCCCAAGTGGCGACTCTGAAATAATTAAAATAAATCCCATCTCGATTGTCCTTTAATTGGAAAAACTCTTTGCGTCCTTGCGGGTGCGTAAAAAAGAGGTGTGACACTAACAAAAAAGGAATTAGTCAGGAGATTATAGAGTTTGTATCCTTTATGTGATGAAGAATAGCCCATATGGACAGCTCCAATAGCCCTTGCTCCAAATTTATCTCCCCCAGCTAGAACCTTGGCAAAACATAGACAGCCTATGATTCTCAGATGTTACAAGGAAGATGCTCTCCATACATCAACTAGAAAGACGACTTTCCTGAAATCACTGACAAAGGAATTCTATTGATGATATAGACTGTTGCATGTATACACTCTCCCCAGAATTTAAGAGGCAAATGACCCTGCAACCTAATTGCCCTAGCCACCTCTAGTATATGTCTATGTTTTTTTTTACTACCCCATTCTACTTTATGGTATGAACAGAAAAACTCTGATGAATCATGCCATACAATTGAAATAAGTTGTTACATTCAGAGTTAAAAAATTCAGTCTCATTGTCAGTTCTCAAAATTTTTACTGTTGCTCCAAAATGAGTTTTTATTAAGGCAAAGAAGTGTTTCAAACATACAATGACATCACTTATGAGTCTCAACAGGTAGACCCATATCATTCTAGAGTAATCATCTACTATAGTGAGAAAAGATTTGTAACCATGGTGACTTGTAACTCTATATGGGCCCCATACATCCACACGAATTAACTCAAAAGGTGTATTTGATCTACTTGTACATTTTGGAAATGGTAATCTTCCTTGCCTAGCTAGTGGACAAATTATGCAGTCTTTTATTTTTTCATTATTTGTTTTGAACTTTATATTTGAGATTTGTTTCATCACTTTGTCAGGGACATGGCCTAGTCTTCCCTGCCAAACCTCCAAGTCCTCTTCTATTCTGAGATGATCATGAGAACTCACAATTGCAGCTTTGATTTTGTCCTGCTTATGCTGCATATTATACAATCCTTCAAGCTCCTTACTAATCCCCTTCACTTTCCCATTGTGAAGGTCCTGCATGATCCAGAAGTCAGGATAAAAGGATAAAAAACAATGTAAGTCTCTTGTAAGTTTAGAGACTCACAGTAAATTGTATTTAAAATCAGGAATGTATAGCACATTTCTGATAACACCACATTCACCAATCCTACTTTCTCCCGTGCAAACAATATATAGTGAAGTACCATCAGGAAAATAAACCTTAGACTGTGATTTTAGGCTATTAGTATTGATCTTATCAAGTAATTTTCTGGTATGAACCATGTGATTGGTTGCACCAGAGTCTACTATCCAGTTTTCATCTCTTGTTGTGTCATCTCATGTAGTGGTAATGGTTGTACCTGCAAAGTGCTGTGAATTGTCACATGAATCTTTGTTTAGGAGCTTTAAAATCTGATTATATTGTTCCCGAGTTAACATAACTGGCTGAGGTAATGCAGGTGTTGTAAGTCCAACTTATGAGTTCTACATCTGCTGCCCTTTCTGAGACATTGAATTTGCAATTGTCTTTCCCATATGTTGTGGCTGTTGTCTTTCACTTATAGTATTATTGGCCATTGGTCTTTGTGGAAATATATTGGCCTTCCTACTCATCTTGAAATCACTTGGATAGCTATGTATTTTGTAACATGTTTCTCTTGTGTAACCCTTGTAGTTTCAGTAGTCACAGCACAAGTTGCTTCTTCTAGGCTTGTAAGAATTACCTGCAGTCATGCCTCATTTGTTAGTGAATAGTGTTGTGCTATCTCTCATGTCCAATGTATGTGTATGTTTCCCCATATCCCTTTGACTTTATTCAGATACAACCATAGAATATGCCTTGTTAACAAAAGGGATCAAACTCATCATCAAAATTTGGCT
Organism: Nicotiana noctiflora; assembly: GCA_032618575.1. Classification (NCBI taxonomy): domain Eukaryota; kingdom Viridiplantae; phylum Streptophyta; class Magnoliopsida; order Solanales; family Solanaceae; genus Nicotiana; species Nicotiana noctiflora. The sequence continues at coordinate 46,044 of JASVEL010009371.1, forward strand.
CATAGCTTGTGCATATGTCTCATTTAGTCCCATCAAAAACCGTAGTAATCTCTGGTACTCAAAATGTTCAGAATAATTTTTAGATTCTGGACAACCACATCTAGGACATGGCATCATGGCATCATACTCTTCCCATAGATCTTTCAGTCGTGAGAAATAAGCTGATGCACTGGATATTCCTTGTGATAGGGTTGTTGTTTCCTTGCGCAGAAAGAAAATCCTAGATCCGTCGACCTTATCATATTTATCCTTCAGATTTGTCCACGATTTGTGCGCATTTGATTTGTATACAATACCACTAAGTAATTCCTTGCTCACAGTATTCATGATCCAAGATAAAACTATTGCATTGCATTTTTCTCAAAGTTCATGTAATGATCGATCGAATTTATCCTTTGTGCATCGTCCATCAACAAAACTTAATTTTCTCTTTCCTATCAACCCTATTTTCATAGATCTACTCCATATCGCATAATTCCCACTTCCAGTTAGCTGAATTGAAATTAACGAACTACCTGAAGTGTCACTTGGCTGTAGATACAAAGGATGATGATGGTCAACAAGTGCAATGGTTGTGTTCATGTTTGTTGCAGCTGAAATTTCATCTCAAATCACCATGTTTATTAACCTTAATTACACCGATAAAAAGAATTTTCAGTTGCTAATTGCGAAGAAGAAGAGAGAACGAAACTTGCCGTAGCTGAATCGGCTGGAGAAGGAAATCACAATGGATCTACGATAGAAAATTTGCCGGAGAAGAAACATGGAGTAATAATTGCAGTGAACGTGAATATATCGTCCCTACTCTGATACCATAATGGAACATGCATATCAATGGCGAAAATAGAGGAAGAAGATTCTAGAGCATTTCTGTTGAGTGGAGGAGAAGAAGAATTTTTATTAATTATGCTACTAATTACAATACACTGATAGTGTGTATATATGCACCCCAATTAGTTACATCAAATCTACCGAGATCTCTACCCAATCCAATAATTAGTTATAACTAACTAATATTGTTTACGCTGCCTAAATGCCTTCACGTGATAGGCACGTGACTACCCCTTTCTTTAACAGATATTCTTCTAATATAACATATGCACTCCTTCTCAGAAATTTGCTAGCTTAGAAGCATACTAGTCCTGCTTGACTTGTCCTAGTCGGCCCACCCTTCATCATGGCCGTCACCGACTAGAACTATATATATATATATATATATATAAAATCCTTAAATACAGAGAAGTAATAGGTGCAATTAATGATATATACCATGGCTAGCGGTGTACTTAAAATCTTGAAATACGTCTGCCAATGGGAAGTGGGCTCACTGCCTGAATCTTTCTTGGTTACTTTATCACCACAAAATAAAATAACGTTTAAAGACGGATTTGTATATACAACTTTAATTTGAAGATCTATAAAACTATCTGATAGCTAATTAAGAAAGTGCAAGAGAAATTGACCTAAATAACTATATGAAAATCACAATATTTAAAGCAGTAATCCCTATCATCACAGGTTTTAGTGGTTTAATTAAGTGCATAAAAGTTTGAGTAGGTCCCTCATTGCGTTCATTCTGATATCACTTAGCTTTCAAAGATTAAAAAGATTGCTCAGCTGAAAATGACAACCACTTAATTCCTCTTTTAGAGGCCACTTTAATACAATCCTTTTTATTATTATTTTAATTAATATATGCATGGTGTTGATTCTAATAGGATAGCCAAGTGTACGATCCAAGGTTGCTATTGATGGATTTCTTGAAAAAAAATTCAAAAATCAAAGGAATATTTACAAGTGTATATGTGAATGGTACCTGATTTAATTGTGGCTTGTAGGGGTGAAGAGAACTGTTAAAGATGCATTGGTGAAACCTGCATATTCAATAAAATGATCATAACTTTGAATTCTTTTGGTCTCAATTAATATGATTTGTTCTACCCCCCACCCCCACATAATATGTATATTTTTACATAGTGAGTTTAAGACTAGTAACTAACCTACATTTATAAATTAAACTATATATATTGATAGTGTCCGTATATATAACTCAATAAGGTAAATTTTGAACATTAAGAGTCTGTTTAGAAAGCCACCACGTAACTGAAATTGGTGTAATTACTAGGGTAATAATTACACATCTTAGTAATTACTCAGTTGTATAATTACGACGACCTGTTTGTTTGTCATAGTATAATTACAGTGTAATTATAAGTTTACTGTTTGGTTGTACAAGTGTAATTACACAATTAGATTAAATTTTAAATTAAGTAATTATCAAAACTTAAAGTTAATATACTAAATATATGCCTATAAATTTTTATAAGTATAAATAATATTATATTTGATATTTAAGATGTATATTTTTCATGAATATACATTAATAAGTAATCATATATAAATTGAATATTGTAAAAATTTATCTATATATTTTAAATTAATAATATTTAGTTTAGATACGTGCAAAAATTAAAAATATATGTTATTTTGTAAGCATTATGGAATTCATATTTGATAAAATAAATTAATATTTATAAATATAATGTCATAACATTATTCAAATGTTTGACAAAATCGATCTATCAATTTTAACTAAAAAATGAACAACATGCGAGTGAGCCAATACTACTAAAACAAGTAAATTAGAACCATGAAGGTAACACAATTTAAAAATTTTTAAAAAATATTATTTAGCATATGTAAAATTCCAACATAATTATAGTAAGTACCACTATAATTTTAGATTATGAAACATAATCAGTTTATAACCACATTCAACATTGAAATTCCACTTTAATTACATCACTCGTTATATGATAAGTTTGTAAATGACTCATTATTTATAATATTAGGAGGTGAAGTTTCAAAAAATAGAATAATAAAATAAATAAAAATAAAATATAAGCAATTACATGAAATAATAAGAAATAAAGGAAGAGAAATAACGTACAAAGAAAAATATATTTTACAATTTTAAAAGAAATAAAAAAGTAAAAAAAAAATAAAATAATTGGAATAAAATGTTATAAAGAAAATAAATTAAATTAAAATAAAAATGAACGAAAATAAAAATAACCTTGTAATTACACAGTGTAATTACCACCAGTTCTCACTTCCCCCTTAAGAATTGGAGAGTGTAATTACACCCAATTCCATGCTGACCAAGTAATTACTTGGCCAAACAAACATGCAAACTGTGTAATTACACCCAACTACACCCAAATTTAATTCCACGTGGCTTTCCAAACATGCTCTAAGTGTGGGTGAGAGAGATAGAGGTGAATTATGTTTGAGTTTTGTGTTCAAGTGGGCTTTGCTACTTTAAATTTGCACTTTTAGAAGAGAATTTTTCACAAAGCACAATCTTTAAGACCTAATTAGCAATAAATAGAAACCCTTTCCTATATTAAGTGATATAGATATGTTTTACTGTAATTGACGATGTATATAATGTATTAAATGTATTGTATTAAAAAATACAACATAAAATAACGCCGCACAAACAGGAATTCCAGTTAAACTGGATATGTATTAAGGTGTATTCAACTGTATTTAGCGCAAATTATGCAACGTATCTGCACAATTTATGGGACGTTAAAGAAGATAAAACGGAAGGAAATCAAATCAAATTTGATTTCCCTAATTTTAGTTAACAAACTTAAAGATACAACAACAATATGTATTATTTTCTATATTGAAATCGTATAAACGTGAAGGACAAAAAACAGAGGAAGAAGATTCTAAACTGTGCGATTTGCTTTTTCATCTGTCGATTGATAAAAATTCAATGCATGTTAATTCATATAAATACATTACTAAATATGCTAAGATATATGGTATCATACAGATACAAGTTCAAGTATTTAAGATAAATACACTTGAATACATATGCATACTTTTTGAAAATCTACTGAAAAAATTAAAATATCTCAAATAGGGTTCTTACTGGGAATCTTTGCCGCGTGAGGATATAGTGTGAAAATGGCGGAACTTTCCTCTGTTAATGGCGGAGACAAGCTATAATATGTATAAGAAGAGTGTTTGTGGAAGAAGAGTGAACTGTATTAAGAAGAAAGAGAAATGATGAAAAGCGAGAGTTATACGTTAATTTGGTGAGAGAAAAATATTTTGTACTATTTATTAAGGCTTAATTATAGAAAGGTATTAAATTTAAATTTTTTGCTACAAACTAAAAAAGGTATTTATATAATGTAACATTTTAAAATGATATTTATATGTTATAAATATGGTACTAACTTATTCTATAGATGGTAAAATTTCCCTTTTAGAATGAGGCCACCCCACAATGAAGACATCAATTTGAATGGCGCATACCGGAAATTTGGTGTTGAAGTTCCAGCATAATATACCGGAAGTTCATATACAGGCACACCGATCTCTAGTATATTATGCTGGAACTTTCCGTGTTATAGCAAAATAATGACTATTTTTTATTGATTTTGCAAACGTTAACTATAATTAAATAACCAGTCCGAAAACTGGCTAGCCCGTGCTATTTTCAGCAAAGTAATAGCAGTACGAACTGTCTAGCTAATCCGACAAATTAAATACCTCGCAGAATATTAAATTAGGAATAATTTAATGGAGGAAATTAACGACTCAAAAGTTATTAAAAGTGGGAATCGCAGCCCATAAATTATTTAAATTCCGTATTTATGTCCCTAATTTGTGGAATACGCATGCATGGATCCCTTTGATAATCTTTATTTTGCAAGACATTACCCTATATGGTCCGAAGGAAAAAGAGGACAAAAAAGTTTAATGAATAGTAATCCAAGTTAAGCAAGTAACACTCTTTTACAGTCTTTTCTAATTGGATTTTTTTGATAAAAATGAATATTCTGTAAAAATTGGATAATCTACATGGTGTGTCCATTGAAAACACCAGTTAACACCATATATAGTTAAAATATTTATTTTATTTTGTATACCTATTTTATAAAATTATTTTACCACGTATACCTACTGTATTCTAAAATATGATATTGCATATTCTAAATTAGAATATTGTGATATATTTAATTTGGATATTATATTCCAAATTATAATACCGTAGCATATTTAGTTTGAATATTGCATTTCAAATTTAAAATTATTCTATATTTGCATTGGATACTACATTCCAAATTAAAACGTTGTAGTGTATTTGGTTTAGATACTGTATTCCTAATTAGAATACTGTAGTATGTTTTGTTAGAATATATTTAAATTGAATATTGTATCCCAAATTAGAATACTGTAGCATGTTTAGTTTGAATATTTGGATATTGTATTCTTCATTAGAATTTTAGAGTAAGTTAGGTTTTGAATTTTCAAATTAAAATATTATGGTATCTTTAGTTTGAATAATATATTCCAAATCAAAATATTATGGTCTGTTTATTAATTAGAATATGTGGTAAGTGAGGTTTGGATTGTATTCTAAAGTAGAATATTATGATATATTTTACATAATATATGGAGGTATACCATATAATATTTTTAAAATATTTAATATAATTTCAAAACTTAAATATATCATGAAAGTAAATTTTATAAACGGACATATATATGACAACTTATTATGAATTTGAACGGTCCAAAAAACATTACAATGTCCGAAGTACGAGGGCCCTACTTTTTAGCAAAGTGGGAATTATACAGTCTACAATGAATCATAGTAATAGTTGAAATTACTAATCTTTTACGAAAAGGTCTTTCTCCCACATGGACATAATGGCCCAAATGGGGTTAGTAAGGTAAAACAATATTCAAATTAGGGTTTCTCTGCTAATTTTACGCTAGAATTGCCCTTCCTGTTAGGGTTCGAAACTATCTTCTTGTTTATTCAAATGAGAGATTAAATCTCTCTCGTCCACTGAATGCTTGTCTTCCCAATACATAGACAGTATCAAAGCATGCATACCCTTTATCCCATAGACATTTTACAGCATGTATATTCAGTCTTTTTTGGGTAACGCATATATATTTTATATCTTATCATCCATATACATATACTTGATTGTATATTACGTATAATAAGGTATATTTTATCCCTCTTTAATTCCCTAATATTTAAGTAATTGTGGGTCGCTTTTAACGACCTGGCCGGTCGTTCGAGAGTTATAGCCCCTCCCCCCTCCCCCACCATTTCTGCTTCTTTATGTGTTGTTCAGCTGTGTTGAGTCGTATCGAATTGGTAGGTTTGGGTCTGGAGTAATTTTCGAGTGAAATGAGATACTTATTTTCTTAATTAGAAAGCTAAGTTAGAAAAGTGAACCAGAAATTGACTTATGAGTTAGTTTCGTTGGATGATTCTAGACTTAGAAGTATGTTCGAAATGTAATTTGAAGGTCAGTGGTAGAATTATGCTTGAATTGAATTGAAAATTTGACGATTTTGATCGGCAGTGGAAAAAATAATTAAAAATCAAGTTTAAGTTTGTCATTAGTAAAGAGAAAGAAATGTGTCTATTTCCACAGAATAATGGACTTCTTTCTTCTTTAAGTTATTCAACCTTAGTGATAAATTAACTACAACCTAAATATCTATAATACAAAATGGAGGTTGGCTTTGGGCGATTTGACGGAGAAGATTCGAAGTCGCAATTTGTTTAGCCTTTCTCACTTGTTCAGTAGCAATTATATGCCAGTAAGACCGTTCGTTTCATTGTAGCAACGGAGAAAATTTACAGTACAGGGTATATACATATATTTTCCTTGGTTGTTCGCATTAATTTACTAGTAATAGCATCCATGATTATATAGTTATATGAATAACTCAAATAAAAATATTGGGTTGAAATCTCTGCAATGGAAAAGAATTATGGTGATACAATTTCACCAGTTTTGATTTCTACCATTTTGAATTTACAAAACATAATACTCATGCCATCAATTTATATAGTTATTGTAGTAATGATGATGGCAATAAAGTGAAACAACTATATAGTATATGTCATGGCATAGTTCATATAAAGCTTCTGTTTCGATACTTTTTGAGGTACTACTACTGACCGTGTTTATGTACGAATTATTTATTAATTAGATCGAATATTGACTTTAATTTTGACTTGTTCTAAGATTATGAAAATTATTCACCTAGACTAATTGAGATGTGTTATTCGATATTTTGGATAGGTTCAGAGCTTTTGGAGACAGAGTAGAGGGACGAGGGCATCCCAGAGTAGGATTTTACGATGTTAAGGTAAGTAACAGTTTTAACTCTGGCTTTAAGGGTATAAACCGGAAGAACTTGATATCATGTGATTGTTTGGAGGTGATACTCTCGCTAGGTGACGAGCATGTGGATATATACCTCGAGGGATTGAGACTTGGTCCGTCCCGTGAGGCCTCATGGCCATCATCTATGTTTATGCAGTTACTTGTTGTCGAACTTGTCTGTCTTAATGTTAGAGATCATGCTTAGGCTTTATTCATGCTCACATTATTTGTACTCAGTCATAAAAATTATTGTACATATTTACCTCATGTATAACAGGATATTAGCAAATATGATATGGGCTGTGTTCCCTTATTTGTTGACGGTGGTGAAGCTGCTGAGGTACATGATTGAGTAAGGCCGAGGGCCTAGTTGTGAGAAAATTAATACCATAGCACATGAGTTGCTCGCGTATCTTGTGAGTTGATCGTGCGGGTCCAAGTATTGATACCACAACGCGTGAGTTATTTGCGTAGCACGTGAGTGGACCGTGCGGATCCAGGTACTGATATGATGACACGTGAGTTGTCCCTGTTTAGACCTAGGGCTTTGGGAGCCCTCCAGAGTCTGTACCCTCCCCCAGTGAGCGTAGAGTGTTGAGTGTATTGAGTGCTGAGTGCTGAGTACAAGTGCTGAGTGATGTAGTGACATTTATGTGAGGTTGCATTTATTTTTGCTGTTGCTGCATTTATCTGTTAAATTTCTTTGTGGCATTTACTGAGTTATGGTATTTATCTGTTTATTTTTATTTATTTTTAAATTGTGAAAAATAAATAACTGCATTATTTTGCTTAGCTCATCACTAGTGCTCAGTTCCTTAGTTATTTCTGTTACTACTAAGTCGGTTATACTCATAGTACACCCTGCACTTTATGTGCAGATCCAGGTGAGTTAGAGTGCCGCGATCATTGAGTTTAGGGCGGCTATCTGTGGGGATTGCATGGTAGCTGCTAGTTTTCACCAGATCATATTACTCCTTTTGTCATTTCTTCTTTTAGACAGTTATATATTTTTGTTCATAGTTTTAGACACTCATGACTTAGTGACGTCCTAATGTTTGGGGCTCATTTCCGTATTTACATTAATTATATTTAGAGTTGATTTAGTTAATGAAAAATTCAAATATTGATAATATTTTATTAAATTTTTATAATTGATTTAGTAGCAATATTTTGGAAAATAGGATTGACTTGTAACAAGATAGGCGCCATCACGACATGGTTAGATTTTGGATAATGACACGGCCGAACACAAAGTCCTAAAGCATAAACTATCCCTCTTCAAAGGCCTAATATTCAAACAAACCTAATACTTGATATTTTCTTCATCTCTTACTATCATATGTTCTTCTAAGTGTGAGTGAATAGACTAAAGAATCTATAATGGTTTAGTCGAAGAAGAATATTGTTTCAAAATATATGTTGTATTTTTTGGTAAAAGGAAAGAAATATAACTCGTGTAGTGAATATTCTCTTATGATTATTGGGGTTAAGCGTAGCATCTTCTAGTCTTTCAAATCTCATGATGCTGCCATATATGCATTCAACGAGTTTGAAAAATTAATTGAAGGATTTTTTTTTCAAATCGATGGTGTTTGTTATATTTCGTAGTAAGAAGTCGGGATTATACAAATGTTGGTCTGAGTATATTAATATGATTATTGGTGTCGAGTGTAACTACTTCCAAGCTTCCAAGCTTTCTAATGTTATGATAAAACCTTAGATGCCTTCAACAAATTCAAACAACAAGTTGTTCATGGGACGAGCCATCTTCAAGCTTGGCTTGAAGAAAGTATAAAAATGGTAACAAATAAAAATGCAGCAATTGCTATTTCATCTGCTATGTCAACCATGTTGCTGCGCCCAGTAGGCCTCTAGAGATGCATGTGCCCGTGTAACAAGAATGCACAGAAGTGTAGTATGAGTATCAAAATAACGTGAACTCAATGAGTATCCCGTCTAATCTCGAAGAAGTAGAGACAAGATGGTCGACTTTGACACTTACTAGAGGTCTAATAATAACATATTATTAATGAGAATAATCATGGGTTTATTAAAAATGACGGTGACTTCAAATAAATCACGATCAAGGAAAATTATTTCAAGGCAAGCAATACAAGCATGCGCAAATCATGCCGAGGCGTACGATCCAATCCAACAAAAAATAAACTGTGCATTGGCGAGGGTCGAACGTCGTGAACCATAGATGCATCTATTACCCCGCTCGCGAACCATACATATGACATGGTCAAATTAAAATAAACAATCACCTTGCTCGCGAACCTCACATGCGATACAGGTACACATAGAATACATGCTCAAACAGCAAATTAAAAATTTATCGGGGAACATTTATCCAAATGAAAGCCAATTCTCTTTTAACGATTTAAGGAAACGAAGTTTAATCCTCTTAGAAATTTATTTACCAATTCAATAGGATTTAAGCAATTCATTTCAATAACATTACAAATATTCCAAGTACATCATACCTTTGGGTCCTAGACTACCCGGACAATAACATAATAGTAGCTACGCACGGACTCTCGTCACCTCGTACGTACGTAGCCTCCACAATTAGGAGCACAAAATCAATTAACTCACATATGGGGACAATTCTCTCTTACAAGGTTAGAAAGGAGACTCACCTCGCTCCGAAGTCTATATTCTGATTCAAGAATGCATTCAAACCTCCAATTCGGAGCCGAACGATCCAAAACTATTCTAAAGGGTAAGAACTAGTCAATATATGCTCAAAAGTTCACATTATAATTATTAAACAAAATTTTCCAACCCTAAATGCATGGTTCCTAAAATTCACCCCCGGGCCTACGTGTCCAGATTCCGGAAATCTTTTGAAGAAAGTTGTTACCCATAACCTAAGGATCAAGAATATATAATTTTTACTTCATTCCCTAACAACCTTCGTGGTTAAATCTTTGTTTTACCAAATTCTAGATTTTTCATATGAAACCCTTGATTTAACCTAATTTTCACATCTTAATCTACCTAAAATCTATGTATTTAATTTAGGACGTGTAGAAATTACTTTTCTCTTTGATGATGATGGAACCCCTCCACAAATGTTCTCAAAAGTTGCCTATGGGTATGAAAGAAATGAGCAAAATGGTCTAAATCTCGAAATTAATAACTGGACACATGCTTTTGATATTGCATTTGCGACATCAGGTTCGCAAATGCGAGGGTCGCAACTCCGACAAAAACCTCGCAAATGCGAAGCCTGCTCCCCTCCAGCCATAATCGTATTTGCAACAAAAAGATGGCAAATACGAAGACTCCATCGCAAATGCAACCCCTGACTGATTTGGCCTATTTTGAAAATGCGATAAGGGTTTCGTAAATGCAAACCCTTCAGGCCTCGCAAGAGCGGCCCCATCGTCGCAAATGCAAAAAATCCCCCAGCTGCCCAAGTTCGCAAATATGAATGGAATCTCGCAATTGCGATGTCGCAATTACGACCAATACATCGCAATTGTGACCAATACATTGCAATTGCGATCATACCAGCACCATCAATCCTATTTCTTAGCAACTCACTCCAAAGCTATGCCGAATCTCGCCCGAGCTCCCGGGCTTCAAACCAAACACCCGCACAAAGTCCAAAACCATAACACGGAGTTGCTCGAAACCTCAAATCACCTCAAACAACGCTAAAATCATGAATCGACCTCCAATCCAAGTTTTATGATTTTAGAATTTCACCTTCTACTTTCGATGTTTAAAACTATCAAATCACGTCCGATCAAATCATGTTCGATTGAATTCAAACTTTGCACGCAAGTCATATTCGACATCAAGGACCTACTCCAACTTCCGAAATTGGATTCTAACCCCGATATAAAAAAGTCTACTTCCGGTCAAACTTCTCAAAAACCTTTAAATTTTTATCTTTAGCCAAATGACTTCAAAATAACCTACGGACCTCCGAATTCACTTTCGATCGCTCTCCCAACTCCAGAATGACCATATAGAGCTATGCACGGACTCGAAACCCCAAACAGGCATCGATAACACTGAAATACACTTCAAGCCAAACTTCTAAATTTTTTTCCAAAATGCTAACTTCCACAATAGGTGCCAAAACGCTTTTGTGTTATACGAAATCCGAACTATGCATACTTTCAAGTCCAAAATTATCATACGAACCTACTAGGACCTTTAGATCTCGATTCTGAGATCGTTTACTAAAAAATTCAAATCTTGGTTAATTCCTTTAACTTTAAGCTTCAGAAATGAGAATTCTCTTTCCAAATTAACATTGAACTTCCCGAAATTTAATTTCGACCCCGTGTACAAGTCATAATACCTGGAATGAAGTTGGTCATGGACTCAAACTGTTGAACGACGCTCTAGGTCTCAAAACGACCGGCTGGGTCGTTACATTCTCTCCTAGTTAAAAATAATTTCGTCCTCGAATGTGCTGAGAACTACACTGAAGTAGTGTGAAATTACTATTTAACACCTCATGCACCTTCCCGTGCTATCACAACTCAGTTGAGCATATTAGCTCGATCAATTCTGAAGATATTTTCTCTTTTTCAAGCAAATAAGCCTCAGATTCCAATTCCAACATCCGAAATTCTATGCTAGGCCTATTTCTTACATACGCTCATCATATCAATCACTACACGCAGTACCAAGACGTGACTGCATACCTTAGTTGAATTCACACCTTGCACCATTTTACTCATAGGACCACAATAACATTCTCTGATCAATTTAGTCGTGATGGCACCCAGTCCCCACGACTAGGTAAGCCTAACACGTTGCGGAATACACAAGTTATAACCAATTAAATAAGAAACAGCGGAGAAATAACATAAAAGATATGTAATCCGTGCCGCTTGGCACATACATCCGTCACACAATGAATAAAACACTACCAAGATCCGGAACCCCACGGTAACACAGACTAAAAGAGAAATACAACCGTGGCTCTATGTGTAAAGAGTATCTAACAACGAAATGAAGAAAAATGTCAACTAGTAATACTAGAATAGAAGGGAAGCCTCCGGATCCGCGGACGTAGCAGATCATACCTCGAAGTCTCCCAGAAAGCTGCAGAATCACCTAGTACGAGCCTGCTCTGATGTACCTGGATCTGCACAACAAAAGTGTGCAGAAGAGTAGCATGAGTACACCACGGCGGTACTCGGTAAGTGCCAAGCCTAACCTCGATGGAGTAGTGACGAGGAAGGTCAGGGCCCTACTGAGAAACAATAATAATATAATGATAACAAAATAAACAGTTTAACAGATAATAACAATAATTTCCGAAATAACAACATTACGATGTTTACTGCAACTGTCTACAATCAAGCTAACAACAAATAACCAACTCGAATAAACGAATCCAGGATCTGTGGGAATTGAACCCACAGTCCCATTCTCGGTACCTCTGGGTCTCCGGGAATCGAACCCGCAGCCCATGTCTCAATAATATCTCAATAACTCAGGATCTCCGGGAATCGAACCCGCAGTCCCTACCAATAAGTCAGGATCTCGGGAATCGAACCCGTAGTCCTCATTTCAATAATCTCAGGATCTCGGGAATCGAACCCGTAGTCCACATTTCAATAATCTCAGGATCTCGGGAATCGAACCCGTAGTCCATATTTCAATAATCTCAGGATCTCGGGAATCGAACCCGTAGTCCACATTTCAATAATCTCAGGATCTCGGGAATCGAACCCGTAGTCCATATTTCAATAATCTCAGGATCTCGGGAATCGAACCCGTAGTCCATATTTCAATAATCTCAGGATCTCGGGAATCGAACCCGTAGTCCATATTTCAATAATCTCAGGATCTCGGGAATCGAACCCGTAGTCCACATTTCAATAATCTCAGGATCTCGGGAATCGAACCCGTAGTCCATATTTCAATAATCTCAGGATCTCGGGAATCGAACCCGTAGTCCATAACCACAGCAAGTAAAGGAATACACAGAGAGAAGTATAATATGCTTAATGATAACTTCGCCGATGAACAGCGCCAGCGATTACCAAGAAAACCCAAGTAAGTCAATTAAGCAACTAGACAATTAGATTCTATCTAATCATGCTTTTCTAACTACTACCGGGTAGGAATATCGAATTTAACAACTAAGAACAGGAATATCACTCATTGAACATTTTGAGTAAAGTATGTGTTCAACAACCGGCGCATGTACACGCCCGTCACCTCGCGTACAAGGCATTTAAAATATCACAATAATATCCTAGGGGTGAAAGTCCCCACACGAGGTTAGACAAGCCACTTACCTCAATTCCGGTACAAAACCGCTAAGAAATAACCCTCTTGCCGCGAATGTCGGCCTCCACAAGTGTAGTATCTGATAAAAATCAATAGAATCACATCAAAATAGGCCAATTGGGCATTACCCAATCAAATTAACTCAAAATTCACCAAAACCCACAAGTTGCCAAAACCCGACTTTCGGTACGCTTATCGAAAAATCACGACAATTATATATTCGGGTTCCTTATCTCAATACGAGTCCGTGCATATAAAATTTATCGAAATCGGACTCCGTTAGCCCATTCAAATCAAAGGTTTTCTAAAGGTTTTGGTCTAGGGTGAAAACCCCCATTAATTACCCCAAATTCCTCCATTTTCATGAAAACCTTGCATAATATTATCAACAACAATCATAATTGGAGTCCATAATTGATTACCTGAAGAAACCCCTTGAATCTCCCTTCAAAATCGCCCAAATCGCCCCTTAAGCCGAGCCCTCAAAGTTTGGAAATGTTTCTGAAATTTCTAACTTCCGATATAATTAACTCTCTGCGATTTCCGCTTCTGCGGACGAAATTCCGCTTCTGCGGATCCGCTTCCGCGACATTTTGTCGCTTCTGCGAAGCCCAGGCTTGGCTGGACCATTCCGCTTCTGCGGTCTCTAGGTCGCTTCAGCGATTCCGCTTCTGCGGAAGCACAGTCGCTTCTGCGACTTCGCTCATGCGGACAAACGTCCGCTCCTGCGGAGGGCCACCAAATAGTTCACTTCCACTCCCGCGGAAGACTTTCCGCTCCTGCGTGACCGCCTCCACGATCCAAAATCCGCTCCTGCGACCCTCGCTCCTGCGGAGCAAATGTCGCTTCTGCGGACTCGCCTCTGCGGTCCAAGCTCCGCAGAAGCGAATACTACAGAAGGCAGGCACCAGCCTGCTGCAAGTTTTTAAGATTCTTGCCGTTTAATCACCCGAATTCATCCCGAGGCCCCCGGGACCTCATCCAAACACACCAACACATCCTAATACCTTATTCGAACTTGTTCCAATCCTTAAAACGCGTCTAACAACATCAAAACCCATAATTCACATCGAATTCAAGCCTAAATTTCTTAAAACTTTCCGAATTGCACATTCGATCTAAAATCCGACCAAACGACGTCCGAATGACCTGAAAATTTGCGGACATATCCAAAATCACATAACGAAGCTACAGAAATTGTCGGAATTCCATTCCGACCCTCGGATCAAAATCTCACCTATCGTTCGGATTCGCCAAAATTTCAACCTTCGGCATTTCAAGCCTAATTGAGCTACGGACCTCCAAAATACATTCCGAACGCGCTCCCAACCTCGAAATCACCTAACGGAGCTAATGGAACCATCGGATTTCCGTTCCGAGATCGTCTTAACACTGTTCCAGCTACGGACCGTTTTCTAGCTTCAAAGCCCTTATTTAGGGACTAAGTGTCCCAAAATGCTCAAATTTTCAGAACCGACTCTCCCGGCAACCCACAATAGCAGAAATGAACTTAGGGGAACAGTTAAATTAGGGATTGGGCGTAATTTTCCAAAACGACCGGTCGGGTCGTTACATCTTCCCACACTTAAAGATTCGTTCGTCCTCGAACGAGCATAGAAAACATACCCGGAGTAGTGAAAAGATGAGGGTACTGGCTGCGCATATCCTGCTCGGTCTCCCAAGTCGCCTCCTCGACCGGCTGGCCCCGCCACTGAACCTTTACCGAAGCGATGTTCTTTGACCTTAGCTTTCTGACTTGCCTGTCTAGAATGGCTACTGGCTCCTCAACATAAGACTGATCCTTGTCTAGCTGAACAGATGTGAAATCCAACACATGCGACGGGTCACCATGGTATCTCCGGAGCATGGAGACATGAAATACGGGGTGAACTCCGGCTAGGCTGGGAGGTAAGGCCAACTCATAAGCAACCTCCCCAACGCGCCTCAAAATCTCAAAAGGGCCAATAAATCTAGGACTCAGCTTCCCTTTCTTCCCAAACCTCATAACGCCCTTCATGGGCGAGACTCGAAGCAGAACCCGCTCACCCACCATAAAAGCCACATCGCGAACCTTCTTGTCCGCATAACTCTTCTGTCTAGACTGGGCTGCACGAAGTCTGTCCTGAATCACCTTGACCTTGTCCATAGCCTCCTGAACCATATCAGTACCTAGCAACCTGGCCTCGCCCGGCTCAAACCAACCCACGGGAGACACGCACCTCCTACCATATAGGGCCTCGTACGGTGCCATCTGAATACTAGACTGGTAGCTGTTGTTATAAGCAAACTCCGCCAGTGGCAAGAAGTGATCCCATGAACCTCCAAACTCAATCACGCACGCACGGAGCATATCCTCCAAAATCCGAATAGTGCGCTCGGACTGCCCATCAGTCTGGGGGTGAAATGCTGTGCTCAGCTCCACCCGAGTACCTAACTCCTGCTGTACAGCTCTCCAGAACCGTGAAGTGAACTGAGTGCCTCTATCTGAAATGATGGAAACTGGAATACCATGCAGCCGAACTATCTCCTTGATATAGATCTCCGCCGGTCGCTCCGATGAATAAGTAGTGCTCACCGGTATAAAATGGGCGGACTTGGTCAGCCGATCCACAATAACCCAAATGGAATCAAACTTCCTAACAGTCCGTGGAAGTCCAGATACAAAGTCCATGGTAATGCGCTCCCATTTTCACTCGGGAATCTCGATTTGCTGCATCAATCCACCCGGACGCCGATGCTCATACTTCACCTGCTGGCAGTTGAGGCATCTAGAAACATAATCAACTATATCCCTCTTCATCCGCCTCCACGAGTAATGCTGTTTCAAGTCCTGATACATCTTCGCGGCACCCGGATGGATGGAATACCGCGAACTATGGGCCTCTGCTAGAATCAGCTCTCGAAGATCATCTACATTGGGCACACGGATACGCCCCTGCATCCTCATAACTCCAACATCGCCGATGGTAACATCTCGAGCATCACCACGCCGAACTCCATCCCGAAGAACAAGCAAATGAGGGTCATCAAACTGCCGCTCCCTGATGCGATTAAATAGAGAAGACCGAGAAACCACACAGGCCAGAACACGGCTGGGCTCTGAAAGATCACCTCTTTGAGGCTGGTAGATATGCCAAACTCCCCAAACTCTCTGCCCGGCGACTCAAGGCATTGGTAACCACATTGGCCTTGCCCGGGTAATGAAGAATAGTGATGTCATAATCCATT